>JABUQX010032139.1:0-24968 GCA_015478945.1 Trachelipus rathkii
CTGCTGCTGCAGCTGCTTCTCCTTCTCCTTCTCCCTCTGAAAATGTTACGCAATTTTCGAATTGCCGCGGGGCTTCTCTGATTTCCCATTCGATCATTCTTCTATTTTCAATTTCAACAACCACTACTAAATTATTTAAATTTTGGTTAAAACAATTGTCGCATTTACTGAAAGTATCTTCCGACATAAAATAGTCGTAGCAGGGAAATAGTTCTTCCTCCGACGAGAAACTGAAAATCAATTCTAGCGTATTTACCCTCGTTTTTGCAGCCAATAATCTTACCCGATCGTCGCTAACAACGGTGGATGGGTGCCTATGGGTTAAACGAATTCCGATTTTTTGTAAATTAAACATCGATGAGATTTCGATAATTTCCTCGATGTCGTTATAATCCACGGTTAACGTAGTTAATTGGTTTAACGGTGCAATACGGAGCTTCCGCATTTTGCTAGAGAAATCAAATTTGACGATTTTTTTATCTACTCTTAAAAACTCTGAATCGTTTTTGCTAACCGAAGCTTTCGCCGACCGTCTCAAAATAAGAGGGGGGCCCCTTTTCTTACACATTTCGATTAGGTCTAATCCAGACGTCCTCTCGCGGCGACATTTGCACGTTAGTTTTAGTGAGTTTATATTTGGAAATATGATCGAAATATTTTTCATCATCTCGAGAAAGTCATCGTGGGTGAGAGTGTTAGAACCATAATTAATGATTTCTAGCTTCTCGATGCGAACTAATGGTCCATATTGTCTTTCTTTCATTAAGCTCGTTAATCTTAGAAAGGTTTCGAGCTCGTCTAAAGAAAAAGTCAAAGCTTTTAAACCTTCGTACGAGGTGCCCATTTTCCTAATTACTTCGGCGGTTTTGACAGCCGCAGTGGGAACATCATCGGAGAAACTGCTCGCTGGGATCATACACTCGGTCAACGTGAGGATTATCGCTTCGGTCGTCTCGTATGGATTTTTTGCCGCATTTTCCAAAAACTCCAGATAGATGGCCGAGGTTTTTTCTTGGTCGTCCGATTCGAAAAGCGATAAGAGCGGGTCGAAATTTAATTCCTTGGCTCCGTGTTTTTCCGTCAATCGATTCATGATCAAATCGAAGAGCCAATCGTAATAATGATGAATCACCGCTGGTCTTTTCGAATCCGAACCGCTGTTGAAGGAATCTTGGAAGGATGGCGTTTGGAAGAAGACCTTCATCGCTAAATCTTGCAGATTCTTCACATTCTCCTCCATCGCTTGCGAGTTAATCGTCCTCTTTCGTCGAATTCTGGTTTGATTCCGTTACGCTGTATTTTCCCCTCCAAAAACGAGCGTAAATGTGAATCTCTTCCGAGGTAGATTAAAAATTCTTTTATTTCTCAGTTGCGGATCTACCGGTTATTAGGTATTGGCAGCAATGAACTTAGAAGACGCGACTTCTTTTTATAGGCCAAAAAAAAAAAAAAAGATGAATTAAATTTTAAATTTTGTTTTATTATTATTTAACTAAAAACAATCAAAAAATATGTATTTTTTTAATTTACCAGTAAATAAAGTTGAATTTGTAAAGGAATTTTCCTATTTTAATCCCAACGATAGCTTTAAACTCGATTTTTGAAATATAGTTGAGTTCTTCAACGAACAATGTTTTTAATATATAAAAAAATGTGTTGAAATAAAATATGATCCTCAAAATGAAATTTTATTGGTTTAATTTAAATAAATAATAATAAATTATTATTTACACGAAATTTTTTTCATACATACAAATGCAAACACACGCGAATAATAAACGCGTATTAAATTTTTAAACACATTATTATTATATCGTTTGCCATAATATACGTCGAACTGCGTCAAAAATGTTGTTAAGAAATACGTGATTATCGATAGAGCAAAAAGCCAAATGAAATATTTTTGGCGCGGGGTCTCGAAATTTTTTTAATAATTTCAAAAAGGAACTAGGTTCATAAAAGCAAATATCGTCTTTTAACCATAACGGACTGCCATAGAAATTTTTTTCTCTTTCGACCTCGTATTCGGGACTATCAATGGATTTAAGATGATTTAGCAAACGACTCGCCTCGAAGAGATCGTACTGCTTTAAAGTCCATCGAATGATCGAATTGCCGTAAACGTCTTTCATAGTCACCGTAATCTTCTTGAACAGTCGGTCGATATTCGTTCTGTGCGAGGGATTACGGCATTCGTTAAAGCATCTAGTAAAATTAAATTTATTCGCCGCGTATCGATCGAAATTAAATTCTAATCCCCTTTTCAAAGAACGAGTGATATTCAGAAGATTAAAAATTTTGCAAGCGCTGATACGGTCCCATTCGCAAAATATTAGGACCTTTTCCAGATTCGGAGAGACGCGACAAATATTGAATAAAACATTCGAAAAATCGATTTTTAATTCTACCAGATTTTTAAAAACCGCTTCATTTTCATTCTCTAATATCATTTCGCAGTTTTCGGCAGACCTATCAAAATAATCGTTTATTTCGATTTCTAAGTAGGTTAAATTCGGGAACGCTTCGACGATTTTATCACTCAATGAGCCGCAGTTGTGAGTCCCACAAATTCTCCATATTTCATCGTACGACAGTCTCAAGATACGCACATCGGGAAATCGAAATGGAGAAAGGGTATCTACATTTTCGTTTCTTTGAAGGATAACGTTAAATTGACAAACGTTGCGTAAATTCAATTCCAAGGAACCGTTGATCTTTCTAATACTCTTTCTCAATTGGTTTCTAAAAATGCTCGTATCCCAGGATTGGATTATTTTCTTTTCCATTTTCATTCGCCACGACTTACTCGTGTGTAAATGGCATATCTGAGCACCCCCTTCCATATAGCTCATAAATAGCCACATAACGCCGTAGATACCTCCGCATGAGAGACAAAATGGTATTTCGATTTCGCTTTCTTCATCACGATCTTCGGTAAGAAGTTTCTGAAAACTATTCGCCAACCCTTTTAATAACGGACTGAGATGTTCTTCGGAATATGGATCTCCCGATGCTGACGCTATTGCTGTTTCTTCTTCCGCCCTCGATAACGTTACGCGGTTTTCGAATTGCGGATAGACTTCTCTGATATTCCATTCGATTATTCTTTTATTTTCAATTTCAACCGCCACGACTATATTATTTAATTTTTGGCTGGAACAATTATCGCATTTGCTAAACGTATCTCGAAACTTAATATAGGAGTAGTTGGGAAATAATTCGTCTTCCGACGTGTACCTGAAAATCAATTCTAGCGTCTTCAACCCCGTTTTTGCGGCCAACAATCTTATGCGAGAGTCGCCAACGGCTGTAGACGGGTGTTTATGGGTTAAACGAACTCCTATTTTTTGTAAATTAAACAACGGAGAAATTTCGATAATTTCCTCGATATTGTTATAATCCACAGTTAATGTAGTTAATTCTTTTAATGGAGGAATGCGAAGCTTCCGCAATTCGTTCGAAAAATCAATTTCAACAAATATTTCGTTCGCTTTTAAATATGCAATATCGTTTTTGCTAAGCAAAGAGTTCGCCGACACACTCAAAATAATAGGAGTCACCCCATTCCTTCTCATTTCGACTAGTTCTTCTCTCGTCGCCCTTTTGCTGTGACATTTGCACGTTAGTTTTAGCCCGATTAGATTTGGAAATAAGGTGGAAATATTTTTCATCATCTGGAGAAAGTCGTCGTGGGTGAGTGTATTAGAACCACAATTAACGATTTCTAGCTTCTCGATGCGAACTAGAGGTTGATATCGTTTTTCTTTCATTAAGTTCGTTAATCTTAAAAACATTTCGGGCTCGTCTAAAGAAAAAGTCAAAGCTTTTAAACCTTCGAATTCGGTACCCATTGCCCTAATTACTTCGGCGGTTTTGACAGCCACATCAGGAGCGTCATCGGAAAAACTGTTCGCAGGGACCATATACTCGGTCAACGTGAGGGTTATCGCTTCGGTCGTTTTGTACGGATTTTTCGTAGCATTTTCCAGAAAGGCCACATAGATAGCCGATTTTTTTTCTCGGTTGTCCGAATCGAATAGCGATAAGAGCGGGTCGAAATTTAATTCTTTAGCTCCGTGTTTTTCGGTCAACCGATTCATGATCAAATCGAAGAGCAAAGAATAATAATAATTCACCGCTGGTCTTTTCGAATCCGATCCGCTGTTGAAAGAATCTTGAAAGGATCGTGTTTGCAAGATGACCTTCATCGCTAAATCTTGCAGATTTTTCACATTTTCCTCCATTTCGATTTTGTCCTCGTCGAATTCGGGTTATAAAGAAGATTAAGATAACGCAATATTTTCTTTACAAAAAACAATCATAAAATGCTATTCTCAGGTGCTAAATCGCAGGGTAAAATGATTGGTGGTAACAGTTGTAGAAGACACGACTCCCTTTTATAGGCGAAAAAGATAAATAAATATAAAAAACGATGAAATAAAACTGTTTATTGTTATTTACATTAAAAATATTGAAAATATATGTAGTTTTTTTATTCGATTTACAAAGAATAAGCAAAAAAGTAATTATTAGACGAGCGTGAGTAATTTGAAAATGTAAATAAAATTTAATTTGTAGTAGAATTTTCATAGTTTTGAAAAACGTAAATTCGTTTTTGGATATTAAAGTGTATAAATACGTTTGAACGAAATGATTCCAGTTAGATTGAAAAAAATAACAGATAATATTAATCTAAAACATCGGAATGCAACTTTGAAAACTAAATTACATTTAAAAACGTGAAAAATCAAAATAGTATAATAAAAAATAATAAATAAATTAATAAATAAAGAGTAACAATTATAAGAAACTATTTTCGAATTTACTATATAAATAAGAGCTTGAGGTCTGTCGAATTATCACAATATTTTCTGACCTAGAATGGCTGAACATATCGCATCAACGACAAGCGCATCATCGTCCGAGGTAAAAACCTCCAAGAACCGGCGACTGACGCTCGACGACGTGGTTTCCCTCATTAACACCCGAAAATGTAAAAACGTAATCACTTTGGTCGGTTCCGAGATATCTACATCTTTGGAAATTCCGGACGATCGGTCATCGACCATCAAAATATACAAAAATATACAAAAATACGACGAAGACGAAGAGTTGCCGAACCCCAGAGCTATATTCGATATGGAATCTTTCAAAAAGAACCCGAAACCTTTTTTTAAATTGTTTAAAGATTTTTACCCGTCCGAATTTAAACCAACTCCAGCTCACTACTTCGTTAAACTGCTGCACGACAAAGGGATCTTGGTGCGACATTACACGCAAAACGTAGATACGCTGGATACCTTAGCCGGTATCCCGATTGAAAAGATCACGGAAATGTACGGCTCGCTTCGCACGAATCATTGCCTTTCGTGCAAAGAAGAATACACGCGAGAATGGATGAAAAACGAACTTTTTTTTTTCGAAGGCGTTATTCCCATTTGCTCCGTTTGCCGCAAAGGCGTGGTGAAACCGGATATCCTATTATACAACGAGCCTTTACCTCCGCAAGATATAAGTAAACGCATCAAAGAGTTTCGAAATTGCGACTTATTAATAATAATAGGAGCTTCTTTAACCCTCGCTCCTTTCGCTCATTTTGTTTGCTCGGCGCCCGAATCTTGCCCTCGGCTTTTTATCAATCGAGAACCCATCCGAGAAATTCAAATGGAAATCGAATCTCGACAGCTCGCAGAATTAAATATTCCAAACCACAAGAATTTAACCGTCAGGCTGTTTGGTGATTTCGAGGAACACTGCCAACGTATTGTGGAAAAGTTAGGGTGGAACGAAGAATTTAAAAAAATATTAGTGGGAGGGCCCTCAAAAATAGATCGTAATGATGTGATTCTCGCGTGAGTGAGGGGTTCTTTGAAAAGTCGACGAGACCTTTTCACTCTACGTTGCCTATTTTTTTTAAAAATAAATGTTATACGACCTTACTATTTTCGTGCTAATAAAAATTGTTTTTAAAAATTGAATTTTTATTCCTTCTATATACCTTTTTTATTAAAAGAAACTAAGGTTTCTAATTTTTCTTTTACGATATTCGTTCAAAATTAATATCTATAGAAAAAACTAAAAAACAAAAATTAAAAATTAAAATAAAAATATAATATATTTTGCGAAAAAAAGCTTTTTTGCATTCCATCCAACCATGTACTTAAATGTAACCAAGTTAGAACAAAGTTAATATTTTTAAAGAGGAAAGGATGGTTTTTAAAATTATTTTTCTTATAAAAAAATTCAAAAAAGTGTTTAGATTTTGTGTAATTCGTCCTCTAATATATTGAACTACATTTTCTACTGACAATTTTCATCAGTAAATTAAAACCGAAATATTCAAGATTTTTTCAAAGGGATTTCACCAAAATACTTGCCATACACCGATTTTACATAAAATACTTCAAACACCAACATTATCTCTATTCGCTTTTTTTCCTTTATAATTTATGCATAATTTTAACTTTTTTTTCTTCCTAAAGTTATAAAATGTTATCTGAGGGAACACTAAATTAATTTAATTTCCATTTTTCATGTATCAAAAGAAATTTCAGCCTATATGCTATCCAAAAATAAAAATAAAAAGTATAAAAAAGTGTTTAGCAACGTTTTTATAACCCTAAATATTATCCTGATATAAGCAAAATTTCAATTTGAGAAAATTGGCTTTGAAAAGAAGCAAAAGTTTGAGACGCGGTAAAATAATTTGTACATAAAACATCGCAATAAAATTTATATCAGCAGAAAGATTGAATTTTTCTTGTTACTCATTGCAAATTTCGTATAAATAGAGAGAGTTTTACTATTTTTAGTAAATATTTATAAAATATTTTTTATTTTGATTATGTAATTTTTAGCAAATTTTTCGCGTAAGCTCCGCCCAAATTGTATTTGCTCCGCCCATATCGTAAAAATTGAGTAAATTGCACCGTATTGCCTGGCCGCCACATTGGTGTAGATTTTCTAAATAAATTTTATTTTTTTTAAAACCTAAATATAGATATCTGTTGTAAAAAAAATAATAATAGATAATATAAACTAGTGGACAGCTTTTATTAATACAAATAATATAAATTTCATGTGCAGAGAAATAATGTATTATATATATAATATATATATATTATATAATATATTTATATATAATATATATATATACTAATATTATTATATATTATATATTAATATATATACTATAATAATATATATATATACATATATATAATATATTCAATATATATATATATATATATATATATATTTCTTTTTTTGCAATGGGGAATTGGTGTAGTGTTGACTGGAATGTAGATGATTCTTGAAAGGAACTTTCCAGAGTCATGTCAAAAGACATCATTTCCAACCCATCACATTTTTCCTTGATTCCATAAGATCCAGCCATAGGGTTTATATAAACATCTTGCCCTGATTCATCACAAGTTTGCTTTACTGCATCAACTCGACCTTCTTCCTTCTCAAAATTTCATCTCCTTTCGTCCTCTTCCTTTTCCTGATTTCAGAAATAAATAAAAAAATAGACAAGTAAAATAAACAATTACATTATAAATGGATAAATGATACATATATAATATATATTATATATATAATATATATATATACCGTATATATATATCATATATATATATATATAGTATATATATATATATATATTATATATATATATATATATATATAGAAGATGGGGTAGGTAAGAAAATCAGAATTATAGGATTCTGCTAGTTTTAAACAATACGCATAAAAAAGTAATCCGTCACGTCACTACAGAACCGAGTAAAGAAAACAAAAATTATAAATAGTTCTTTATTTCAATGAAATTCATTATCATGAAATACTAGCAGTAGTTAAATAAATATTATGTATATTTACCTATAATGAGGACACTAAAAAAAATTGAAAAAGCTTTCTAAAGTTTCAAGGTCAACCTACATGTTGGCAGGCATTTAAAAGGTTGCCAAACACAAAAAATATAATGAAAAAAAATAATATATGATGGCATAATTACTTTGCTATTTATTCAAGTTTTGCGTATGGTTTATTACATATAAATATAATAAAATAAATAAATAAATAAACAAATTATTATATAATATATGATATAAACTTTAACTATATATATATATTATATTATATATATATATTTATATATATATATATATATATATATAAGTTATATTATATATATATATATATTATATATCATATATATATATATATATATATAGCCATACATAATATATATATATATATATATATAATATTATAATATATATATATATATTATATATATATATTAATATATATATAATATATAATATATATATATATATATTATATATTATATAATGTACACATTTATATTTTTAAAAGATAGATATTTATAAATTTACTTCTTCTTTATAAAAACTTCAAAATAAAATCTTCCCTAAAGTAAAATAAAAAAATAGAAAACTAAAATTGATAGCTAAATTGCTAACTGGCAACTCACCTTTCAAAGATTCTCTAGCCTGGAGCTTCCCTTTTGCTTTATTTCTTGAATATTTAGTAAAAAAAGCAGTAATAAATTATACGCAAAATATTAATATTTATGAAATAGCACTTCTAGTAATTAGTCTATTTGTCAATAAATTTACTATTTCAAATAATCAGTAAATTTCAAACATTGAATTACATCAAACAGAAATTAGCAATATATATACGAAGCAAAATCAAGTTTACTAGTATATTTCTTTTTATATTATGAATGAATTTTTTTTAGCTGATTTGAAGATCCAAATGAGATCAACACCATTCGAAAGAGCATTCAACGCACTATAAGAAAGAGTAAAAACCTAAAAATCATGAAAAAATTTTTTTTTAAATATTGATACCTTCAAAAGTTAGATATCTTTACGCGCAACGTCCCCTTAAAAGTGTGAAAATATAAACTCCTCTGATAACGTTAGGTCGTTTTTCGGTTCCCTTCGAAACCTCACTATAATATAGTGTCGCCTGAAAGGAATCGGAAAAGTCGCTGAACGCCTTCAAATACCAGTTACCTAAGCTGCAACAGACTGACCATTTTTGGGCGCTAAGACGAATACGCAGCATGGTCATGGCATGGATTTCATGCCAAATCGTGTATATGCAGCATGGCATGTCATGTTTTATTTATTTTAATGCGGTATTCGCAACTCATGCCATCCGATGGCATGAACCCCATGCCACCTTACTTAGTACATATACATTTTTTTAATATACATGGTATAAAAAAAAGTAAGTCCCTGACCACAAAAAAAGAGGGCGCTGGACTGTTTTTTGGGTATATCACTAACGAATACCCACGGGTAGACAGCCCCGATGTCAGGAGTCGGGGTCTCTCGGCCTCTAGGTGGACTATGGGGGGGACTAATCCCCCCCTCCGGGGATGGTCTCCGGAACCCCCGCTCTTTGGTCTTTGGGTGTCGCGGGGGTTCCTCCGACCATCCCCTCCGGGGTATGAAACGTCCCCCCCTCCGTCCCCCATCGGCTCGAGCCCCCTAACAAGGGTTAAAAAAAGCGCAAAAAAAAAGCCTATTTATCCTTTTTAGAACCACCGCAAAACAAAAAACAAGCATATTTACCCTTTTTAGAACCTCCGCTAGAAAAAAAACAAGCAAAATTACCATTTTTAGAACCACCGCTAAAAAAAAAATTTCTACCCCTTATTAGGGGGCTCGAGCCGATGGGGGACGGAGGGGGGGGACGTTTCATACCCCGGAGGGGATGGTCGGAGGAACCCCCGCGACACCCAAAGACCCCAGAGGGCGGGGGTTCCGGAGACCATCCCCGGAGGGGGGGATTAGTCCCCCCCGTAGTCCACCTAGAGGCCGAGAGACCCCGACTCCTGACATCGGGGCGGTCTCCCCATGGGTATTCGTTAGTTTTAAACACCCAAAAAAAATTTTTTTGAAACGACCCTTCATCGACCCTAGCGCCCTAAAAAATGTATATGTAACATCCGGACTTACCACCCTAAAAAAAAGGGTCAGCAACCCTAAACCAAAAAAATGGGCGCTAGGGTGAATTTAAGCGTCGCTTATCGATTTATGTGTAAGGACCTAGTCGAAAACCCCGTAAAAAAAAAGGTTTACATATACAGTGCATTTTGGTATCTAGAAAGACTCCCTACTATCGTTAAACCAATTATGACGTTATTTAGTGACGGATGATCGGGAACTGATATAAGTCGAAGGTCTAAGTGCTTTTTCCGAAAAATAATTTCGACTTAAAATAAAATTTTTAAATATTTTCTTTGAGGATTTTTAGATTTTGGCACTTAGGCCTTCGACTTATATCAGTTCCCGTTGAGACGTCACTATATGGGGTTCAAGTGATAGTTTATACCTTAAAAGGTGTTGCGCGATCAAGTTAGATCGTTTTTCGGTTCCCTTCGAAACGTCACTATAGTATAGTGTCGCCTTACGGGAATCGCAAAAGCGGCTGAACGCTTTCAAATACCAGTTACCTAAGCTAAAACTATCTTCAATCCGATTATGACGTCATATAGTGCACGCTGATGCGGGAACTGATCATAGAATCGAAGGTCTAAGTGCAAATTCCGAAAATAATTTTTGGACTTTAAAAAAATTTTTGTTGTAATTATTTTCTTTTGCGAAATTCATTCGTTTATTAATTGAAGCACTTTTTAGCCCACCGCAACTTAGCCGACTGTATTTACTTAGTATTCAGAAATGGTGTGACTTTATAATGCTGCTGTTAACTAAGGACCTCGACTTATACTTAGACCTTTCGACTTATGCACTTAGAACGACTTGCGACTTCTTAGACACTCATAGAGTGCGCTTAAGGCGACTTAGGCGACTTAGACTTCGACTTAGCCACTTAGACCTCCTTGCGACTTAGCTGACCACGTACTGCTTAGACCTTAGAGACCTCTCGGAATAATGTCGACGCTTCTAGAGTGGCTGATTAGGGTCCGTAACGAACAGAAGGGTATACTCTTAAGTCGACTATTTAAGCTATTTAGACCTAGTCGGCGACGTGCTTGTAGCAACTATACGCATTCAAAGACGCTTCTCGACTATAGCAAAGCTTAACCTTCTGACATTATAACTGTAACGTTCTAAAAGTCCTTGGAGAATGGAACCGTGGTAGCTCTTGATGAACCAGTATACGCGAACTTAAGGAAACTTTGAGGTTCAGCTTCGAAGAGCTCCATGAGAAGGTCATAAGCACCTTAAAGTACTAAACTCTTTCCGAGCTCTACATGTAGAACACTCCTATCGACACACTAATAATATTTATAACGTTCACATAATCTCATTGTTTCGATACGGTCATTATATCGGCACTTAGAGCGCGTTCTTTATATTCGCCAGTGGTTTTAATATTAACCTTCAGTTTCTCAGAAAATAGGCAAAAGGTCACCCGATCAGGTGTAGTGGTCGGGTTTGTCGATTTTTCCTAGGATTTTCCTATCGTATTAAATCCGGGTTTGCAAATGAATATTAAGGGTTTTTAGGTGTCCCTTGCCTATACGGGGAATCGAGAAGTCTGAGACTGTGGTGAAACGTTCTGGGATTCAGAAGGTTCACCGGCGATAAACTTTCAGGGATAAGCCTAAAACTAGTCTTCAATCCGATGTATGACGTCAACTATCACTATGAAACGCTCTGATCGGGAAACTGATATACCAGGTCGAAGGGTCTAAAGTGCAAATTCGAAAAAGGTAATGGAGCCTAAAAATTTTGTGTGGAGTGTTTTCTCTGTTGAGAAAATTTTAGATTTTGAGCTACGTCTGGAGACTTCTGATCTTATGGAGTCTTACGACTTCGACCTTAGTGCCTCCGGACGCGTGGTGCGAGGCTCGTCTGTGGAATGAACGTAGTATTAGAGCGGAATAGAGCATACACACGGTTTCGTGAGGCGTGAGCGCAGGTTTAGCATGCGTCTATAGGGCGCTCCGAGGTCGAAGCGTGGGTTTGAGCGTGGGTCCCAGCAGTGGGTTTGGCGGCGTGAGTTTGAGCGTGGGGGTGGGCGTGGGTTAGTAGAGGTGCGTCGGGTTGAAGCGTGGGTTGAGCGTGGGTCGAGCGTGGGTTGTTTTGTAGCGATGGGTAATGAGCGTGGGTTAGCCGTGGGTTTGAGCGTGGGTTTGAGCCGTGGAGAGTGCGGGAGCGCTGAGGTTGACAGACCGGTGGGTCTAGAGTCGTGAGGTTAGAGCGTGGGTTCGACGCGTCCCGCCGGGTCGAGTTGCGTGGGATCCGACGCCAGTGGGTCGAGCGTTTGAGTTTGCACTGTTCGTTCGCAAGAATTTCTAGTTATCGGCACTGTTATTTGTCGTTCCGTTCTGGTTCGTCACCTTTACTTACCCTGGTTCGTATCGTTTGGTTTTTGTTGATCACCTACATAGAAAGTAGTACCGAGGTCTACTCATGTCAAATCTCCGAGAAAATATTTCGAATTAAGGCTTTTATTGGGAAATTATTTTCTCTGTGATTATTGTTAGATTTCACACTTATGACCTTGACTTATTTATAATCATCGTTCACGTTGAACACGTCACTTATATGGGGTTGAAGTGCTATTTTGGTAGTTGCCTTAAACCGGTGTTGCATCGATCAATATTTAGATCGTTCGGTTCCCTTGCGCAATACGGTTCATACACTATATGTCATCAGTTGTCGCCTTAACGGGGACATCTGTGCAAAGCGGCCTGAACGCCTTTCGGGAATATAGCCACTTTTTTAGTGTATAAACTCGCTTCAACTCGATATAGTGACGTTTCAACCGGGTAACTAATTATATTAGTCAATTGAGGTCTAAGTGTGAAAATCTCTTAAGTATCTAGCAAAGAAATATATTTCTCTCGAGTAATTTTCTGTTCATTGTTTTTTCGAAATTTGCACATTAGAGCCTTGTTCTTTATATTAGTCCCGAATGGGCTGTCACTTTATGACGTCATTAGTGGGTTATTACACTAATTATCTTCGAAAACTCAGGGATAACTGACATAGGGAAAACAAGGTAATCTTATTTCGGTGGAATCAGCGTCAGATAATTGTTCTAAAAATGGAAAATTTTTTTTTGATTTTAGGGGCTATTTATTTTTTTTCTCAATTAAGACTACGATTAGCACTAAGAAAACAACAACATCGTGGATCACGCGATAAGGAAGGAATTGTGGGTCTGAAAGATGAAGGAAAAAAAATTTGAGAAATTGTTTCTTGGGATATTTTTTTAATTTCACTTTTTCCTCTTAATAACTACGATAAGCTACCAAGAAAACTAATAAAATTCGTGGAATCAGCGTAAAAGGAAAATTGTTCTAAAAATGGCAAAAAAATTTTTTTTGATATTTTTTGGGGCTATTTTATTATTTTTCTGCAAAAAACTAGATACTAAGAAAACCTTCTAATAACATTCGTGGAATCAGAGTAAGAAAATTGTTCTAAAAATGTATGAAGAAAATCAAAATATTGAGTGGAATTGATTCTGCCGCTCGAAAACTACGATAGCTACAAAAAAAACTAATAACATTCGTGAAATCAGCGTAAGAAAATTGTTCTGAAAAAATGGCAAAAAAATTGTTTCGTGCCCCTATCGAAGCGCGAGGGGTACCCTTAAGATTTTTTTTTAAAGTTATTTTTTAATGTGTAGCTTTAATATTGATTATTATTACATTTTGAATAGGTTAGTATCCTTAGAAATTCCAGGTGATGTAACTGTCAATTTTTAAAGAAATGGCATTAAATCTGGATATACTAAAATCAAAATTGAAAAAAACAGCACTACGATTTTCTCTTCGGACAGTACCACATTCAGAAAAAATACCAAAGCGGGACGCACTTCCATATATTTTACCCTAGATAAGATTGGGAACATGGCACAAATTTGTGTCCAAACACCCCCTATTTGGGACGGATATTGCCAAAAATTGGCAGCCAAAGTTTTAGGTAAGGTAAAGGGATTTCGTGCCGATTTGTGGCACAAATTAAACAGTAGATTTTAATTTTTTCCCATTAAAAATGATATTATTCACTTATTCGCGAGAATCAGCGTAACTAGTAAAGCTTACTTCGATACGCGAAGAAAATGTAAATTATAAAAATATAGTGGATAATTATATCGCAGCATATTTTTTTAAAAATGAAAACAAACGAGATGAATTATACATTTTATTAAATATAGATCAAAAATATTTTATATGCGTGCGTTATACGTTAAATAAATTCGACATCAATTCGATTTTCTTCTAAAAACCGTTTCCACTCTGTAGGAAAATTTGGACGTATTTCATCGGGACAAATTTTGCCGTCTTTGATTTCGCTGTGTAACCAGCGAATGAATGCCTTCCGAAAAATAATTTGGACTTGAAAAATTTTGTGTATTATTTCTTTGAGGAATTTTAGATTTTAGCACTTAGACTTTCGACTTACTTACATTTAGACCTTCGACTTATACCGGTGAGGAGCGCATTCCCGCTTACCACTTAGACCCTTCGACTTATCACTTAGATTTCCTTGGCGCTTAGCTAACTTAGACCTTTCGACTTAGCATCTGTACCTTTTTCGAGCTTAGCACTTACGACCTTCGCCTTAGCGACTTAGACGGCTTCTGACTTAGCAGCCTTAGACTCTTCGACTTAGCACTTAGACCTTCGACCTTCAACTTTAGACCTTCGACTTAGCTCTTAGACCTTCGACCTGTAATTACTTAGCACCTTCGACTTAGCACTTAGACCTTCGCCTTATACTTAGACCTTCGACTTAGCACTTAGACCTTCGACTCTATAACCTTAGACCCTTCGATCTTATACTTAGACCCTTCGACTTATATTGCAGTTCGCGTTCGAAACGGTCACATACTATCCCCCGCGTGCTACTCAAAGGGAGGACGGTACAGTGGTTTAAAAATAACCTTTAAGCTAGAACAGAGAGTTGCGTCGATTCCCGACTATAACACGTAAGGATGTATTTTCGTTTTTTTTTTCGTGGTTCCCTTGAAACATACTATAGCAGTGGTACGGTATCGCCTCTTAGCGTAGAGAATCGAAGAAGTGCGCTATGAACCTTTCAAAATACCAGTTATCCATGACAGCTAAAACTATCTCGTGCAATTCGTCTCGATTATGATCGTCAGTATTATTTGACGCTGAATCGGAACTGATATGAAGTCGAAGGTCTAGTGAAAATTCCGAAAATATTTGTCTTAAAAAATTTTGTGTATTATTTTCTTTGAGAAATTTTAGATTTTAGCACTTAGACCTTCGACTTATACTTAAGACCTTCGACTTAGCTCTTAGAACCTTCGACTTTATACGTTAGACTTCGATTAGCCTTAGACAATTCGACCTTAGACTTATGACCCTTCGCACTTAACTCTAGACCTTCGAGCTTAGCACTTAGACTTCGACTTATACTTAGACTTCGACTTAGCAGCTTAGACCGTTCGACTTAGGCACTTAGACCTTCGACTTAGCACTTAGACTTCGACTTAGCACTTATTTATACTCTTTTTAATTATCTACCCCTAAAACCCGTTTGCTATGGAAAATTACTTTTGATGGCTACCTAAATTAAAGAAATAATAATTTAGTTATCTCTAAACCCGTTTTCTATGAATAATTAATTTTGATGGGTAAGTAAAATAACAAATATAAAAAAAATATTTATTTATATAGTTTTTAAAAGCATCGTCTTTAAAGCAGAAATTCATTAGTTCTTTTAGTTTGTGTGTAAAAAAGCAAAAAATACGGTTACAAATAAAAACTATCGTCGATAACAAATTTTATTACTATTATATTCTTATTCTATATGGATTATAAATGATGTGGTGGCGTGATATGAAGACATCATATTATATCTTCCAACAGCTTCAAAAAGTTTCGCTAATGAATCATGATTATAATAGAGGGAAATATGAAAAAATCCAAACATTGAAATTTGTTTTTTTCTGGCGGGTTTTTCCCCCTGGGGATCTCGAAATTTTTCTAGGCAACTTAAACAAAAGAGCGAGGGTTAACGAAAATAAAATATCCATACTCGTAACCATCAGCTTACTCTCGAAGAATTTTGTGTTCTCTTCGACAGCTGATGGTTTTATCTGTCAATCAATTGACTCAACAACATGGAGGCTGGCAAGTCGCAACATTATGTTGGATAAAATTCATACTGTATTATATTTCCAGCACATAACCACTCTGGATTAATGTGGGGGCGCCGTTCAACATTGGTCAAGATGACTATAATTTTCTCGAAATAATTGTTTGATATTTTCTTTTGGTGTTCAGGAATGGCAATATCGTGAAACACCTATTACATGAACGTCCTTCTACTTAAGTATTTATTCAACAATTAAATTCCACCCTCTTTCGATAAGAGGACGGTGTTTTCAAAGATTATAAATTTTGCAATGGAGAAAATAAGATCGTGCGACCGAAAAATACATACGACCTTTTCTAATTCGGAGAACGCGCCTACCAAATTACCTTTTTTTGGACATTTAGGAACAATATAGAAGTTGCTATTCATAATATTACTATTGTTGCGTATATTATTAATGACCTTTTTTTACTAATATTAGAAATTAAAAGCTTCTGCTGCTTTTACGCCCATTATTTGGGGTATTTTATTTATCTATTCAATCGGTTTGTTTTCTAATTTTTTTATTAACGGAAGATTTTACAATAAATTTTTTATAAGAAGAAAGTAATTTAAATTTATTTTAAAATATAAAATCGCATCTTTATTATATATCATACTTATTATATATAGATATATATAATAATTATATATATGTATATATTAATATATATTTTTATTTTATTATATATATATATACTATTTGTAAAGGTATTACACATTATTAATATAACTATATATAATGTATATATATATATTATTATTATTATATATATAGTAATATTATATTATATATTATATATAGTATAATTATATATATATAATTATTTGTTTATTTATTTATTCTTATTTTATTAATTTATTTTAAACTACGCAAAACTGATATAGCAAAGTAATTATGCCATCATATATTATTTTTTTCATTAATATTTGGTGTTTGGCAACCTTTTAGATGCCTGCCAACATGTAAGGCTTGACTTGAACTTTCAAGAAAGCATATTTTCAATTTTTTTTTAGTGTCCCTCATATAGGTAAATATACATAATATTTATTTAACTACTGCAGTATTCATGATAATGATTTCATACTGCAAAAAAGAACCTATTTAAATTTTTGTTTTCTTACTCGGTTTCTGTTGACGTGAACGGATACTTTTTTATGCGTAAATTGTAAAACTAGCAGAATCCTTACATCTGATTTCCTACACTCCATTTTATATATATATAATAAATATATTATATATATATTTTATAATATTATATATATATAATTATATAGTCATCGGTATAATTTACTCGTTTATATTTTGCTTTCGACGCCTTCCCCGGTCTCTATCGGGTCTTTCCCGACCCTCACCTTGGGCGGCTGTGGAGTTGATCCTGCATCACTACTATTATATATATAAGTATATATTATATTATATTATATTAGTATTATAGTATATTTATATCTATATCTTATAGTATCATATATAATATATATAATTTTATATTATATATATAATATATATATTATATATATTAATATCTTGCAAGAAATTTTATAACATTTTATTAATAAAAAGCTGTCATAAGTTTATATATTATTATATTTTTTTACAACAGATATCTATATTTAGGTAAAAAATTAAAATTTATAGAAAATTCTACACAATGGCGGAGGAATACTTGCATACTCAATTTTTACGATATGGGCGGAGCAAATACAATTTGGGCGGAGCTTACGCGAAAAATTTGCTAAAAATTACATAATCAAAATAAAAAATATTTTATAAATATTTACTAAAAATAGTAAAACTCTCTCTATTTATACGAAATTTGCAATGAGTAACAAGAAAAATTCAATCTTTCTGCTGATATAAATTTTATTGCGATGTTTTATGTACAAATTATTTTACCGCGTCTCAAACTTTTGCTTCTTTTCAAAGCCAATTTTCTCAAATTGAAATTTTGCTTATATCAGGATAATATTTAGGGTTATAAAAACGTTGCTAAACACTTTTTTATACTTTTTATTTTTATTTTTCGATAGCATATATTCTTTAGGTCTATTTCCTTTTGCCAATAGTAAAGGGTCTCTTTAAAACTAGGTGGGTTTGTGTTCACCTGGGATCATATTGTCTTTGGTTATCTTTCTTTTGTTGTTTCGCTTGGTTGTTTGTCCATGCGCTGCGGTCATTTGTGTTGCCTTTCCTTCTGCCTGTCGGCTTGTTGGGTTGCTTGAGGGTGGTGCTCCCGGCGGGGGTATGCGGCGGGTGGTGCTATTCTTTTGTTTCGTTGGCCTTTGTTTTTGGGCGGTGGTGAGGGTTTCTCTGGTCTTGAAAAAAAAAAGTTCGTTTTCATCCATTTGTGTATTCTTCTTTGCACGAAAGGCAATGATTCGTGCGAAGCGAGCCGTACATTTCCGTGATCTTTTCAATCGGGATACCGGCTAAGGTATCCAGCGTATCTACGTTTTGCGTGTAATGTCGCACCAAGATCCCTTTGTCGTGCAGCAGTTTAACGAAGTAGTGAGCTGGAGTTGGTTTAAATTCGGACGGGTAAAAATCTTTAAACAATTTAAAAAAAGGTTTCGGGTTCTTTTTGAAAGATTCCATATCGAATATAGCTCTGGGGTTCGGCAACTCTTCGTCTTCGTCGTATTTTTGTATATTTTTGTATATTTTGATGGTCGATGACCGATCGTCCGGAATTTCCAAAGATGTAGATATCTCGGAACCGACCAAAGTGATTACGTTTTTACATTTTCGGGTGTTAATGAGGGAAACCACGTCGTCGAGCGTCAGTCGCCGGTTCTTGGAGGTTTTTACCTCGGACGATGATGCGCTTGTCGTTGATGCGATATGTTCAGCCATTCTAGGTCAGAAAATATTGTGATAATTCGACAGACCTCAAGCTCTTATTTATATAGTAAATTCGAAAATAGTTTCTTATAATTGTTACTCTTTATTTATTAATTTATTTATTATTTTTTATTATACTATTTTGATTTTTCACGTTTTTAAATGTAATTTAGTTTTCAAAGTTGCATTCCGATGTTTTAGATTAATATTATCTGTTATTTTTTTCAATCTAACTGGAATCATTTCGTTCAAACGTATTTATACACTTTAATATCCAAAAACGAATTTACGTTTTTCAAAACTATGAAAATTCTACTACAAATTAAATTTTATTTACATTTTCAAATTACTCACGCTCGTCTAATAATTACTTTTTTGCTTATTCTTTGTAAATCGAATAAAAAAACTACATATATTTTCAATATTTTTAATGTAAATAACAATAAACAGTTTTATTTCATCGTTTTTTATATTTATTTATCTTTTTCGCCTATAAAAGGGAGTCGTGTCTTCTACAACTGTTACCACCAATCATTTTACCCTGCGATTTAGCACCTGAGAATAGCATTTTATGATTGTTTTTTGTAAAGAAAATATTGCGTTATCTTAATCTTCTTTATAACCCGAATTCGACGAGGACAAAATCGAAATGGAGGAAAATGTGAAAAATCTGCAAGATTTAGCGATGAAGGTCATCTTGCAAACACGATCCTTTCAAGATTCTTTCAACAGCGGATCGGATTCGAAAAGACCAGCGGTGAATTATTATTATTCTTTGCTCTTCGATTTGATCATGAATCGGTTGACCGAAAAACACGGAGCTAAAGAATTAAATTTCGACCCGCTCTTATCGCTATTCGATTCGGACAACCGAGAAAAAAAATCGGCTATCTATGTGGCCTTTCTGGAAAATGCTACGAAAAATCCGTACAAAACGACCGAAGCGATAACCCTCACGTTGACCGAGTATATGGTCCCTGCGAACAGTTTTTCCGATGACGCTCCTGATGTGGCTGTCAAAACCGCCGAAGTAATTAGGGCAATGGGTACCGAATTCGAAGGTTTAAAAGTTTTGACTTTTTCTTTAGACGAGCCCGAAATGTTTTTAAGATTAACGAACACAAGGACGTCGTCAAAGTCGATCTTTAATTCTACCAAATTTTTAAAAACGGCTTCGTTTTCATCATCTTCTACCATTTCGCCGTAATCACAACACTTTTGGAAAGACGAATCCACGTACCCGTTCAGTTTGATTTCTAAGTCAGTTAGATTCGGAAAGGCTTCTACAATTTTATTATTCAATGAACCGCAATTTCGATTTGAATGGAATTTTCTGTAGATTTCGTCGTATGTCAATCTCAAGCAACGCACATTTGGAAAGCGGAATGGAGACGAGGTATCGACGCTTTCGTTTATATATTTGGTAGGAGTGAGGCGTCTTAAAATAATGGTGGTCGTAGAATATTCGGTAAATTCATTCCAATATGAAACAGTTGAGATATTAATATTATATATATTAATCTAGTTGTCTGTATAATGATCTGATCTAAAAAATAGCTTGAGATAATTGGATGGTAATGATGATCATGATAGGAATTCAAGTAGAGACATCTAAGAGAGTGGTTATTAGACTCCTAAGAGTGTTATTTTCTTTTCATTGAATTGACGTCATTTCTCTCGTCCATCTTGAGTATTTTGAATATATGTAGTCTGATGATGATTGGATTTGCAGCTGTTCGGTGGGGGTGGCCTCCTGTGATATACACAGCCGATTTGATAAAGAATCAATCGCGCTAAAGATCGATGAATCGCAGATGAATATTTTGGCACGCAGACAAAATGGTATTTGCATTGTACGCGTTTTTCTCTTTCATATTTATAGGTAGAACGAGCCCAAGTAAATAAAAAAATATTAGTTTTTTACATTTGGTGAGTATCGCGTAAACAAGTGTGAGAATTCAACATGTCTTAAACTCTCGGAGTCCTTGTAAGGGAAAAGAGTACGGATATGTACCCATCAGGATTACGAGAGAGTCGTTCGTATATCATATTGTGTGTGTCTTCTTTCTTCTTTCTTCTCAACTCTAATTCTCACAGCATCTCAGGCGATCGTTATTCTCCAGATTGTCGAAAACTTGGCGCCGCTGGAGCTTGAACTGATTACCCATTTAAATTAACTACTTCTCCTATTTCCTGTGATTTAACCGACAGTCTTAACTTACAGAGTTATGCAATTGTTTTTTGAAACTGAGTACAACTTATTACTCAATAAGGACATAATTAGCGGACAAGTGACAGAGTTACGCAGTAACTATAATAATAAAGGACGATGGAGTGATACTTCCGAGATTATAATTTTTGTCTGCCGTCAGTTGCGCGAAAACTAAATTATACTCAAACGATTACTTATTACGTGTGTTACTTACACCAAGTATATTTCGAACATATGTTGTTGAAATAGTGTTATTTGAACTCGATTGGGTGTGAACAGCGTATTTGGCTGCTAAAGACTCGCGCCCTTAACCGCCATTAAAAGAATTTACTAGCGATTATGTTTGTGGTCTTTATGGTGAGAGCGTTACTCACGAATTTTATATTGCAATTTAGAGAATAATCGATTGAGAAATATTTTCACTGACTTCTCGATGTTGTTATGTATCTCTACAATTTTTATTTAGGTAATACAAATTTCATTGGTAGACGTTAGTGGTTAATAAGACACAGTCCGCAAATATTACATCACGAACACACTCAGATTCTACAACTCGTCATCGCCGTCTCTGGGACGCTCCTCGTGTAATAAAAGGATATGTCTCTGGCATCAGTGGCAATATAATGCCGTGGTGAGGGTAAGAGAGCAAGTTATAAGATATTGGTTGTCTGAATGATCTTTCTGAAGGTCAGATTATACAAGAGGCCGTTAGAATACAATATTAAATTCTTCGCTACAAACAGGTCCTGTTCTAAACATCCCCATACTTAAGGCCTTTTCACGAGATATTTATTCATACGTCTCAGTTTATATATGTACATTTATTTGTCTCGAATTTGGAAATAACGATCAGGAAATATTTTGTGTCATCTCCCTTTGAGGACCTCGAGAGTACAGAAATTGAAGATATTGAGAAGTGTTTTAAATTCAGCTCGCGCGGTATTATAGATTAAACAAATTTTGTTCTAGAATCATTCTCACAGAGATAGAGAATAACGAGTTTGGAGAGTAGTGTCTTGAGACACTTATCATAAGATGCAGTTAATTTTATACTTAAGTGCGTCTCTCATATTGCGCAATTTCGAAAACGTGACATAAAATGAAAGAATTTTCGGCAGTGCTCGTATTGTCGATAAAGTACACAAGTGCGATATCTAGCAGTATACTTTGGATTCGTGTTGTAGATAGAGTGATGCTACCGGAACCGAAACACCACTCATGTCTCGCCGAGCCTTCTCACGTGTGACGAGACCATGGATGATTTGGCGTATTAGGTTCTAACTGCTACGAAAAGAACTTCTTTATCGTGTGAAGGATTGTGCTGATCTGTAAAAGCGAATCGAGAGTATCCGCTCGGCGAAATCATTTTTTGTCTAAGATACAAGTGTCTGGAGGATAGTACTTAGGGAGTGCGGTGCCGAGGTTTTATGTCGTTCTACTCTTCTTCCAGATCTTAGATATAGAGGAGCTTAACCACACGAGACTATGCATAGTTATACACGAGCGATGTTTCGCGTAGAGTGAGTGGAACATGAAACAATGGACAGTATGTACACCACATGTATTTTCCTCAATCCATAGTGGAAATTAAATCTCAGTCCATATTCTTTAGAAACCAATTGGATGCGCAAAAGGTTCATTTTAGAGCAGATAGTGAGTTTTCAGAATTCTCCGTGAAACTGTGGCGATACTGTGGCGATAAATTGAAATTCGAATGATACTCGTGCGAAGAGATGTATCATATAATTTAAGACCGTATTATTCTCTTCCCAGTATAGTGTTCATATATCGTTAAATCAACTATTTTCGAGAGCATGCATTCTTTTCTGATCATCTGATTTCGCTTCAAGACTAGACGTGAGCTGTAATCGTTAGATGAGCACACGGGTGAGTCTTGTTTCAACCGTAAATCGAGAAACTATATCATTTCAACATGCAGTTAGATGGGAGTAAAATACACGCTATCTTATGATGTGTGCACGATATTCTGTGAGTGATTCGAGGTGTGAAGAACTCTGTCGAGATTCGTCTTCACACAACCACGACATGTCTCTGACATGCATAATAATATAATCGAAACATTTAATCAACTCGCATCTATTTTTATGTGAGGTCGGAGATTACTGAGAACTCACGCAAAACTGATGAACATAATATTAATGATTGCTATTTATTAAATGTGAGAAGCGTTATATATAATATATAATAATTATATCTTGTGTTGTAACATGTTCCTACACAGATATACGTGAGATACTTTCGAGAATAAGTATCGCTAATGTAGCATATCCATCTATATAGATCAAAATGCACGTATACTATGCGCAGCTATCGTCGGAAAGCACGTGATACAACATGAGCGAACTTATCATCTCATATTGGAGCTCTGTGAATATACATGGTGACTCGTTACATGTGTGATCGTCCGAGCAACAGACGGTGCTTCTTGCTATAAAAGTTATGGTCGTATATGTCAAACTACATAACATACGTGATAAATACGTAAGAGACATCTACTCTTGATACAAGAGAGGGCTTTATGAATTTAAAATTTCCAGTGAGTGCAATTTCGGATTATACAGGCGATATAAAAATATTTAATATTATCTAAGATGCTATTTAAGGAATGCCGTAATCCCCTCCAAACAGGCAACGAATTGCGACCGACTAGCTTCAAGACGATTCGGTGACTATGTAAAGACGTTTACGGCAATTCGATCATTCGATGGACTTTAAAGCAGTACGATCTCTTCGAGGCGAGTCGTTTGCTAAATCATCTTAAATCCATTGATAGTCCCGAATACGAGGTCGAAAGAGAAAAAAATTTCTATGGCAGTCCGTTATGGTTAAAAGACGATATTTGCTTTTATGAACCTAGTTCCTTTTTGAAATTATTAAAAAAATTTCGAGACCCCGCGCCAAAAATATTTCATTTGGCTTTTTGCTCTATCGATAATCACGTATTTCTTAACAACATTTTTGACGCAGTTCGACGTATATTATGGCAAACGATATAATAATAATGTGTTTAAAAATTTAATACGCGTTTATTATTCGCGTGTGTTTGCATTTGTATGTATGAAAAAAATTTCGTGTAAATAATAATTTATTATTATTTATTTAAATTAAACCAATAAAATTTCATTTTGAGGATCATATTTTATTTCAACACATTTTTTTATATATTAAAAACATTGTTCGTTGAAGAACTCAACTATATTTCAAAAATCGAGTTTAAAGCTATCGTTGGGATTAAAATAGGAAAATTCCTTTACAAATTCAACTTTATTTACTGGTAAATTAAAAAAAATACATATTTTTTTATTGTTTTTAGTTAAATAATAAAAAAACAAAATTTAATTCATCTTTTTTTTTTTTTTTGGCCTATAAAAAGAAGTCGCGTCTTCTAAGTTCATTGCTGCCAATACCTAATAACCGGTAGATCCGCAACTGAGAAATAAAAGAATTTTTAATCTACCTCGGAAGAGATTCACATTTACGCTCGTTTTTGGAGGGGAAAATACAGCGTAACGGAATCAAACCAGAATTCGACGAAAGAGGACGATTAACTCGCAAGCGATGGAGGAGAATGTGAAGAATCTGCAAGATTTAGCGATGAAGGTCTTCTTCCAAACGCCATCCTTCCAAGATTCCTTCAACAGCGGTTCGGATTCGAAAAGACCAGCGGTGATTCATCATTATTACGATTGGCTCTTCGATTTGATCATGAATCGATTGACGGAAAAACACGGAGCCAAGGAATTAAATTTCGACCCGCTCT
>JABUQX010032140.1:2500-10000 GCA_015478945.1 Trachelipus rathkii
GAAGCTGAAGTGAACTTTTTCCATTGACTTATAGTAAATGTGAATGACGGCTTTAAACATAGTGAAAGTTTGAACTATTTTAATTTTTTTATCTCTTTATTTGTTTTGTTATTTATTGTTTTAGTGAAGTAAAGTAAATTATATAATTATATAAGTTTGGTTAGGTTAAAATAAAAGGTGCATCTTAAAGTAAGGTTATTTTAAGTTACGTTAGGTAGCATAGATTTACACTTTTTTTATATATATTTGTAAAGGTTCGAAGCTCTTTTATTAAACCTGATTGTTTATTCAATAAATTTTATTTAGTTTTTGTAGATAGTTAAGATTCTATTGCAATCGATAGCGACATATGGATATGGACAGGGATTAAAGAACATGATCCAATTTTAAATCTAATTAATGTATACCAGATTTAATATTTGTTTCAAAGTTTTCAAATATAAATAACAATGGATTATTAAATTAAATACAAACACACACTTTTTACACACATATATATATATAACATATTATATATACTCTACTATATACATATATATACCACCTATATATACTTATATATATATATATATATATATATATAAACACATGGGCGAGAGCCGTAATCGGAGGGGGTGTACTCGTTTAACGTCCGAGCAGGACGAAGCCAAGCCTAAGGAGAGAATAGCTCGCATTCTTCCACCCGATCAGTTTCGATAATGGGACCTTCGCTTTGTTTGGCGAGTGCTCTACCACTGAGCTTTCGGGCACTTTTTAAATAAATAAATATAAAATACAAAAAAAAATACATTCATACATACATAAATACACACGTATCTACATATACATATATGAACATGTACATATTATTATTAATATCATTATCACCATTGATAGTATTATTAAAATGTTAACTCTGTATTTAACATAAAATTCACTATATTTTACTCTTTATCACTATTATTCACTATATTTTAATACTAAAATTATTATTATGCTATACACTGATTAAATATTAATATTATTACGCTATACAATATATTTTACTATTATTCACCATTATTCGCTGTATTTAATATATATTATTTATCATTATTATTATTATTATTATTATTATTATTATTATTATTATTATTATTATTATTATTATTATTATTATTATTATTATTATTATTAAAACTATCACTATTATTACAATTGTTATTAAAATGTTATACGCTCTTTCACCATTTGCTAGAACTGTTGCCACAACTTTCATAGTTTTCGTTGGCAGGGGAATTCATGGGAAGAAATTAAAAGGCATAAGGGTGTTCCCAGTCCCTTATGGTTTATATATATATATATATATATATATATATATATATATATATATACTCTATATATATATATATATATATATATATAGAGTAGTAGACAACACAAACCAAGGGAGATTGACCTCGCCGCCTTTGTCATTCACCAAATCCTTAATTTTTTTCCTATTCGTTCCTCACCATACTCCCAAATATAAACAATATATATATATATATATATATATATATATATATATATATATATATATATATATATATATATATATATATATACTATATATATATATATATATATATACATAAATACAATAATTTTAACCTTGCAATCAAATTTGTAATTGTAAATACCCCTAATGTATTTTCACCATGCTAGGATATGATCCTTAGCAGATGAGCGTGCATGTGTTTGAAGTATACTGCTACGACGAGACAAAGAAAGCCGAGAATAGCTACTGTCCAGAAAGAGCATTACTGCAGTTCCCTTGCTCACTGAGCAGTAGGGCTAGGACAGAGTGCAGCGGAAAAAACAATGTCTTCTTGAACAGTAAGCTATTGTTTCTGCACGGCTCGTCTGTAATCGATCAGCCCCATACGAGATCTGGTAACGATAGAGGTATTGATGGAATAAATCAGCCAGTTCGTATATAACCCCGGTTTATGGGTACTTATTATTCACCATGCTTGTTTTCCTGTTTGGCCTACGTTCGAGTGCAGGCGGGAGAACCGTAAGTAATGTCTTCTTGGACGTGCAGTATTCTCGGTTTCTCTTTTGTCTCGTCGTAGCGTAGTGGTCAAACACATGCACGCTCATCTGCAAGGGTTCAGGATCGTATCCTAGCATGGTGAAAATACATTAGGGGGTATTTACAATTATATATATATATATATAATATATATATATATATATATATATATATATATATATATATATATATATATATATATAAAGCTTTGGAATGTACCGAATCAGGAATTAAACTAATGACTATTAGTTTGCCAGCCTGAAACACTAGCACTGTCCTACAGGTAAAGCTTCCTAATTTTAAGGAAAAAATTGAGTCTATAAGCTTAAAGAAAGCTGCGACAGAAAAATTATTTGAAATGTATCTCGATTTGAACCAAGGATCGTTAGCTTGCCAGACCACAACTTTACCACTTACACAGGCTATATATATATATATATATATATATATATATACATATATATATATATATATATATATATATATATATAGATATATAGATATATATATATATATATATATATATATATATATATATATATATATATATATATATATATATATATATATATATATATATATATATATATGAGTGTGTGTATGGATGGGTAGGTGGGAAGGGGAGGTGACTGACAGGATATATATATATATTAGGGTGGTCCTTCATTTGAAAGTTTTATATTTTTGCAGGACCTAAAACTGTTCTTATTACAAAATGATTTTTATTTAAATTTTAAGACAAATCAGTTGGCAGTAATACTCATCATCGCACAGTCCCAGAAAGTTACCCAGGTTTTTGATTTATTTTATTGAAACCAAATTTCACTCTCAAATCATTAGTATTGCTTGCGTGGTAGGCGTACGTTGCTTGTTGTACTTGAATTGTATTAGCTGTGAGTATTTTATAACATTATATTATTTGTGGCAAACGTTCTTAATTCGCCGAGAATGTCAAGGAAGTAATGGCCTTTCTTCTTGGATGAACGAAAAATTCAAATAACGGTAGTAAGTTGCCATCTTATTGTTTAGCTGTTTTTAGGCGTTCTTTATTACAATATGCGTGAGTGAAAGTGGCGATGTATGATCTCTGGATATTGATGAATATACACCTATAATGGAGGAAAGCCCATATACCAACACAGGACCGTTCGAACTGTATTAAAAAGTGCAAAAGTTTATACAGAAAACTGTGGACCTGAAAAAGAAAGTAAAACTCGAAAAAGTGATTTATGCACAGAAAAATGAAAAGAATTTCAACACAGTCTTGATGATTTGTTTGATATAGCTCATGAAAACGCACACAGTCAGTACAAATAGAAGAAGACAGTAAATTTATAATTGTACCCAAAATGAAAAGGACGTATTGGCAGTATGTTTTTGAGAGGTTAACGGAATCTCTCTCTTGGATTTTGAAGAGCATAAAGCGGAAAGAGTAACAAAGGGTGGAAAGAAAACGAAAACATTAAATATTCAGTCGATTAAGTAGAATTACTATATCAAGTGGTAAATGATTTTGCTATATATTTTCTTGTTTATTTTGATGCCATTTTTATTTATTTATTGAAGCTGTTTAAGGTGTTTGAGGTATCACTTTCCAGAATATGAGAATACATCTTCCTCTCATGGACTTGAATTGTGAGTCCTTGAAACACAAATAGAACTTTGCAATCAGGTTCATCTCATTTCATGCGATGAAACAGAATATGTAAATCATCTAAAAGTTAGAAAATAGATTCTAACAACTCGACTCTTAGCAGCCTTAGATAAGTATATAGGTAAGCTATAGAGAAGCTGTTCACACTCTTAATAGTTTTGTGTAAACATAATTTAGAATTGTAGGGACTATATTATCAACTGTTCATCTGTGAGAAAAATTTCCTCAGAAATAGCATTGGTGGATTAAAGCAAAATTAGAAGGCTTGAATTTAAAATTTGCATCTATCACTGGGATTCGAAACTACTTCCAATTACTGAATGTACATTAGTCGACTGACTTCCAGTGATAGCTACAGGTCCCAACATTGAACAACGCAGGTGTTCCTGAACTTTATCCGCAACCGGGAAATGGAAGTGGCATCAGCTATATGATACGATACAAGACTGGCAAGATTATTATGAACAAAGTCAGGGGCCTTTGTTTTTGACACAACCCAAGCAATTTGGGACGATTGGAATACTGTTTGTTAGCCAGGAGGAGGCGCTGCCTTTGGAACAAAACTTAATCACGATATTTTATTTCAGCTGTCGTCATCATATCTGAACTTGTGTGGGGATTTTTCAGTGTGAGTATCCATTGCAATATACAAGGAAGGCTGAATGTTACTTTATTAATGATTTGAAAAAAAGCTGGACAGTATATTAGCTTTAATTTTTTGACCTGGGAAAGAGATGAAGAGAGGTTAAGAACGTTAAAATACGGCTTGATGTGAATGATGTTTGCTCAATGCAAAATAATATAAATAAGGAGCAACAACCTCATTCAGTCAGGGATGACTACCTGGGACAGATTTTAGATTTAATAATAACTTTTTTGTGGACATTCCACCAAGTAAAGATTTTGAACACAGACATTTCACTTAGACAGATGGATGACACAAGCAATATAGTTGCTTAAAGATTTATTATTCAACAACATTCACTTATATAAGATCGACAAGAGGAGAAATCAGCAGACAGATTTGTTGCTTTATATTAAAATGTTATATGAAAGCATGGTTTTCCCTTACAAGTTGAAATTAGAGCAGTAAACGATATCAATTTAATTAAAGAGAGCTTGCTAAATACAAGGAGTATGTTTTAGTGTTAGTGAGCAGGCTATTCATAAGTTTATTAACCATTTATGGTATTTAAATGTGAGGAGTGTAACTTTCTATATTTGATGAAAAATTAAGTAAACAAGAAGGAAGATGGCCAAAAGAAATTATTACAGCTCCACAATATATGAGACCAGAAACAGAGAACTGAAAGGAGACAAAGCTTTATCATGGTGGATGATTTGATAATCTAAATAAAATCCCTTTCAGCTGGCTGGCAACAGATCTGATTATGTTCCCAAATTACAGAAAGAAGTTGGCAGAAGCTATAAGAAGTGACGACGTGCTGCGGATGAAGATAGATAATGTTTATATTAAACTCAAATAATATGTTTTTGCGGTTACAAAATGTAAACTCAATAAACTCCCTAGTGTTTGCTTTTTTTATTACAATCATTTAAAAATCTAATAGCAAATATGTTTATTTTTAGATTCAAAGTAATGTTTTTATTTCTAACATTTGGAGTTTAACAACAGTTACCGAAAAGACATATCCAGGAATAACTCATGAAATAATGAGCACACTTTATTTGCAGTATATACATAATTTAATTATTGATTTTAGTTAAAAATATGGCTATTCTTTTCTCAATTCTTAATGTAACTGTGAATTACGCATCATTAAATTACGTGAGACTTAATTTTCCATTACTATCCTAATCACTAAATATAATGTCGACACGTTAACATTATACGGTATTTTGTAGTGAACTTTACTTGTATGTTTTAACACGTATTATGGAACAATTGTAGAGGGTCCCACCAATTATTTTGAAAAAATCTTTGGTAAAGACCACTAATATATATATATATATATATATATATATATATATATATATATATATATATATATATATATATATATATATATATATATTTATATATACATTATAACACAAAACATAATTATTGATAAAACAAGATTTTTTTTAGTTTTAGTTCAAGAGATAGAGAATGGAATGTATAGTATGACTCCATATTACATATATATATATATATATATATATATATATATATATACATACAATATATAATATATATATATACTCTTATATATATATATATATATGTATATATATATATATATATATATATATATATATATATATATATATATATATATATATATATATATATATATATATATATATATATATATATATATATATATATATATATATATATACATATATATATATATATATCTATACTTTTTATATAATTTATGAGAAAGGTGAAAAAAATATCTTTATTAAATTAAATTGTGTGGTTTTGTGTGCTTTATTAAATGTAAATATTTTCTAACAATATCCCATGAAAAAGTAATACTAAATGATGTAAAACCCATATAACAATAAAAAAAGGATTAAAATATCGATTTTAATGCTAAAAAAATCAAATAAACTTAAAAGGCATTATTTTTATTGTTTTTAAGAAAAACGTTTAAAAAAAACAAAAAAACATGGTTTTCACTGTATATATATAAATATATATATATATATATCTATATCTATATATATAATATATATATATATATATATATATATATATATATATATATATATATATATATCTCTTCTCTTCACATATAATATAACTGTATACTATATATATATATATATATACTCTCTTCTCTATACAGAATTGTTTACGAAATAGGGGGACAAATTTGGAGGATATTATCTTTGTAACTGCATTACAAGTGTTATGTCTTAAATAAAGTTACCTGTAAAGTTCCTCATTTAGTAGGTAAATGGGTTAGGAAGGTGCAAGATGTATGATGATATGGTGTTATGTTCCGCAGATAATAGTTCATTATTATTATTATTATTATTATTATTATTATTATTATTATTATTATTATTATTATGTGTGTGTGTGTGTGTGTGTATTATTATTATTATTATTATTATTATTATTATTATTATTATTATTAATGTAATTATTTTATCATTAATATTATTATTATTATTATTATTATTATTATTATTATTACTTGTATTATTATTATTATTATATTATTATTATTATTATTATTATTATTATTATTTTAGTATTATTATTATGATTATTATTAATAGTATTATTTTTATCATTATTATTAATATTATTATTATTATTATTATTATTATTTATTATTATTATTATTATATTTATTATTATGATTTTTATTATTATTATTTTATGATTGTTATTATGATTATTATTATTATTATTATTATTATTATTATTATTATTATTATTATTATTATTATTATTATTATTATTATTATTATTATTATTATTATTATTATTATTATTGCTATTATTATTATTATTATTATTATTGTGTGTGTTATTTTTATTATTTTATTATTTTTATTATTTTTATTATAATTGTGTGTGTGTGTGTGTGTATTATTATTATTATTATTATTAATGTGTGTGTGTGTGTGTATTATTATTTATAGCTATTATTATTATTATTGTGATTGTTATTATTCTTCTTATACTTTTTAGTTATTATTATTCCTGTTCCAATTCGTATTATTACTATTGTCATAGTAATAATCACTTATCAAATAATTGCTATTAGAGGACTAATATTTGCTTACATTAATATTGGGAGTATTAGCAGTTCGCATTGTATATTTGTTTTGTGTGTTATTGCTT
>JABUQX010032141.1:0-2500 GCA_015478945.1 Trachelipus rathkii
AAGAGAGATGATTGTGCATTGGATTCGAGCACAATTTCATAAAAATGAAATAAAATTGTGTAGAGTCAAATTTAAAGCTTTGTAACAAGGCGCTCACACGCTCTCACCCCTCACTCCCAGAAAAGCATTAATCTATGTGCGACAACTAACGTAACTCAAACATAACCTTATACTTTAACAAATTTATTTTTATATTTAAATTTATTTTTTTGCATTATTTAAAAAAAAAACATGCTTCTGTCACCATGCGCGCTTTTGTACATTTTGTTCGATAACGTGTTAAAAAATTGACCTAGGGTAAAATTGGAAGCAGATATGGACAGAGCTATATATATATATATATATATAATATATATATATAATTATATTAATATATATATATATATATATATATATAATAGTTATTATTTATATATATATATATAAGTGTTGCAGGTAACATCCGTATCCTCATCCGCACATTATTAAAGATCGGCATCCGCACTTTGCCCTGCGGATGTTGCGCAGATATTTATTGTTAAGATTTGATAAAGAATTTTGTTCGCTTCGTTTGTAATTTTGAATTGAATATTTTGAATTTTCTCGTGTATTAATTATTAAATTCATTGAAAAAGAAATGGAGTCAGCTGTGCGGAAGTATTTTTATCAGCTTTCTGTGTAAAATATGCTCTAAAAATTATTCCGGAAAAGGGAGGTACCACATCGCATTATAATCATCTTAGGTCGATGCATTTACTAATGCTTTGTACGCCAGTTCGTATTCCAAAGTTAACATTCTTACTAATATGGAAAATGACATCATATCACACTGCATTAAGCTATTGAAACCATTTGAAGAAACTACCAAAAAAAATCATCGCCTCTACAGCTTCTGTCTCCGATGTAATACCATTAATCTCAACGCTAAGAAAGCATTTTGAATCATCTTCAAATGAAAATGAAGACGGTTTAAAAAGAATGAAAGATGTAATACAACTAGAGCTAGAAAAACGCTTTGGTTCTGTGGAAATTAATGACCTTCATACTACTGCATTTTATTTTATTTATTTTTTATTTTATTTTTTTAATTTTTTTTTTTTGCAGTTTGTCACCACCACTCACGGGCGATCCCCTATCAAGGAACAGGGGGTTGGCACGCCTCAGAAGCTCACCTACTAACTAACGCAAATTACGCAGATGAGCACAGACGCAAGCTTTGAAGTGGGGGAGATTAAATTCAGCAGGAAACACAGAAGATGGAAGAGAATTCCACAGAACAGAGGTGGCAGGAAAGAAGGAAGCACGGCAGCAAACTAGCCTGGGGTTACCAATATCCACAAAAAACTCATTGCGCAAGACACAGCAACCCCTTGTGGCACGAGCGTCGTAAGAGGTTGGTGGTACTGTCGAGTGACAGTTCCCTCGAGCACCTGCCCGCTGCGGTACCTATAGAAAAGAGATAAAGCACCAACATCGCGCCTCAAAGATAGAGGGTCAAGTGAAGTGGAAAATACGGAACAGTTTATAAGTCTTTTGAGTCTGACTCGATCCTCTCCAAAAAATGGGTGAAACCAGAGCCGCCCCCCAGTATGAGAGCAGTACTCGCATACAAGCGGCGGATAGGCCTGTATAGCTTGCAGTAACTGAGAAGAAGGAAAAAAGTCTCGCAGTCTAAACAGAATTCCGCAGTTTCATTTGAGGCCGCCCTAGCAACCGTTGTGATTGTGAGGTTTCCAAGACTTTTTTTGTTATGTTAAGGGCAAGGATGTTTTATATTGTCAACAGGAGGGAGAGACGAGAGAACGTCGAAAGAGATAGGAAGTTGAAAGGTGGTTTTAGAAAGGGAGATTGTAAAAGTTGAGTTTTTTAAGATTAAATTTTCACAAGGTTGAGACGAACCCACCCTGAAATTCTATTCAGATCAGCAAGAATAGAATCGAAAGTTTAAAACAAGAGGCAATTAATCGAAGCCAAAGAGGGAGCAGAATTGAAATGAGTTGAAGAAATGAAGGGTGAAGTCATCGGATTACGAGTGGATAGAGTTAGATGTGGCAGGTGAGAAGATCATTAAATGAAAAGTAGGAATAAAGTTAGGAGATAAGGACAGAACCCTGAGGAAACACCAACTATTGACAAAAAGAAGAAGAAGTCGCCCCAGCAAAAAACAGCCGATATTGAGCGATTGAGAGAAAACTATAGCATAAAGTAAAGCAAAGAGGAGGAAACGCAAGGAGGGAGCTTGGAGAGGCATTCGCATGCCAATACACCCGGACAAATGCTTTGGATATGTCAAGCGGCACCACCACGCAAGTCTCCCCATAGTTCCTAGAAGGGGGAAAAGCCATAACTCAGTTAGATAGGAAAGTATATCGCCAGTAAGTATATATATATATATAAAAGCCGTACTGGCGATCGGAAAGAAGTGAATGAGATTCCAGATGATCATAAGAAATGAGAGTTGAGAAAGGTTTTCAAAGATTTTAGATAGAATACAAGTGAGAGCTATAGGGCGATAGTTAGA
>JABUQX010032141.1:10000-20000 GCA_015478945.1 Trachelipus rathkii
GTAGACATATATTTTTTGTAAAAAAGGACTTACGTAGAATGGGTGATAATAATTATATTGAAAAATCAAGAATATATTACTATATATATAGTATTATTATTATATATATATTATATATATATTTATATATTATATATATATATATTATAATATATATATATATGTATTATTATATTTATTTATATATATAATATATATATTAAAATCAAACAGCGTTGTAATTTGGTTGAAGAGGAGTGATACCTTACAGATCTGCCAATCACAGCGCAGGATTATTTTTCTTCAATTGATGCGGTCTTAGTCGAGTTTTAATCTTGCCCCCAGGAAGATAAATTACTCAGACTGCTACGCGGAGGGTTGAAACCAGCGTCCTCTCGCACGAAAGTCGGCAAATCAACCTCCTACGCCACGAGGCGTTCTCTCTCTCTCTCTCTCTCTTCTCTCTCTCTCTCTATATATATTATATTATTATATATATAAATATATATATATATTTATATTATATATATATATATATATATACTTATATTATATATTATATATATAATATATAATATATATAATATATATATATATATATTATTATATATACTTTATATATATATATAAATATATATATATATATATTATATATATATAATTATATATTATATAATTATATATTATTATATATATATTTTATATTATTATATATACCTATTATTATATATTATATTATATAATATATTATATATATATATATTATATTATATATATTTATATATATATTATATATATATAATATATAATATTATATTATTTATATATATAATATATATATATATATATAGTTATATGTATATTATTTATATAATATATATATATATATTAAATATATATATTATATATTTATATATATTATTATATACTTATATATATATATCGATCATTTCGATAAAAAACTTATAAATTATATATATTATATATAATATTATATTTATAAATTATTATATTATATTATGTATATATATTATATATTATATATAATATATATTTAATATATATATTTATTATATTATTTATAATATATATATATATATATATATATATATATATTATCGTTATGAGTGGTCCGTATGGATTCTAGCAAACTTATCGACACATTATTGGATCCAAATTCGAGAGTGGAGCAGCCTGGTTGTGGGATGCTTTTATTGGTGCTGAAATTATTATCAAAATTCGCGTAATAATCCTTTAATGATTGTCAATGTATAACGGTGTTTCAACATCACTAGGTAACTCGAATGTTAATAGTTTCCAAGATCTTTACAGAGTACCTGGGCTGATGCAAACAAAACAATATGGTATCTTAGCACAACAAGCTTTATTTATTAATTATATCGTTCCTCCTTTCATTGACTACTTGACGTTTCTGGCATATTCTTTTATAATACATTGGCTAGCTTTGCCCTTAACCAACATACCCAGGGGCTAATAACATTCAAAATATACATAAAATTGTTCTAACGTAACATACTTCTTATACATACAGCTTGGCCGTGTTATAACTTATTAATTTGCTCTGATCGGTCCTCTCTCTCCTCTCTTCTCTCTCTCTCTCTCTCTTCTCTCTCTCTTCTCTCTCTCTCTCTCTCTCTCTCTCTCTGCTCTCTCTCTCTCTCTCTCTCTTTCAATCGCAATGTTTTAACATAACTAATTTTATTCTTGACTTTCCAGTATATCTAAAATTGACGTCACCTGATTGGGCTGCTTACACGATTGGGTATTCTTACTGTGCAAATGACTGTTATCAACTTCTAAACCGTGCAGGATTTTCATTTCTATAAGTACTCGTGTTTCATCTGTATTGCTGCATCTACATTACTATGTATATTTCTTTTGCATGTGACGAAAACATCGTCTTCTTCACCAGAAGTTATATACATATAATCTTTCCAGGCATCTAGTCCCTTTTCACTGTGTATCACGATATGAATGGACATCACTGCATTGCGATGGTTGCTGAATGTTTTCTATCACTCGTCCAACCCTGGTTACGGACAACGAATAGTTATATTTATACATCAGAAATTATAAAGAATATTAGATGTACAAAGTTCTCGTAATATTAGCTTTCTACCTGTTTTTTTATGTTTGTCAGTAATAAGACAGCTCAACAGTCCGTGATGTAGGTGTAGCATTATTTTATATGTTCTTTGTGAACTGAGGTAACTTTGTTTTTTTTCATTCGTTCTAATATATATATATATATATAAATTATCTTAAATGGAATACAAATATATGATCTAGAAATGATTATAAAAATAATAAATATATATTATTTTATTTTAAAATATTATATTATAGTATATCTAATATTAATATTATAATATATATTTGTTATTTATTTTGTTGTTGGTGTTGTTTGCTGTTATTTATTATTTACTCCCAATACACATAGACATATTAATTATAGACACTTGACTTATTCTCCTGATAACTATCTTTCTTAAGTACATTGTTCTAACTAACCTAAATTGCAATCTTCTTTTCAGGGTCTACATGACTGTTATACTTAAACTACGTCATGGCATCTTTTGATGGGTCTCGTTTGCTGAGGCGGTCGGTTGGAAAACGTTTGATATTTTAAATTTTTTATATTTTTATTTGATTTTTTAAATTTTTATTTTTCAAGATATTTTAATATTAACATTTCTTGTTCTTTTATATTTTCTTTAAGTTTTTATTATTATTTTTTATGTTTATATTTTGTTCAAAGTTTTGTTTATTATTTATTAAAGTAGTTTCTAGACGTTATTGGGGCTCGTTTAGTTTAATCATTTTTATGTTTTATTTAATTTAATAATTTAGTTGTTTATATAATTTTATTTATTTTTTGTAAAATTATAGTTTTTCAAAAATTTTTTATTTATAAAATTTTATTTATTTTTAATTTTCATTTTAAAACTTTTTATGTTTTTAATAATTTTTTTTTTAATATGTACTTTATTGACCCTAAAACAGTAAAGCAGCAGCCCAAACGCCGTCCCCCCACCCCCCCCCCCCCCCCCCCCCCCCCATATCCCCCACTCCCCCATCCCCTTCCCTGGTCTGAGATTGAGGACATCTTAGCGTGACTCTTGAGAAAACTGCTCATTACGCTCATGAGGCGACACCTCTTGCGCCCCCAGATGAGTGGTATAGAGAAGTGTTCTAAAGCGGCGAATAGCAAAAAGAATTAAGTTCTTTATATATAACATATTACTTTAAAATAAGTTCTTTGCATGAGCAAAACATAAAATATATTAAAAACATTTTATGTGTTTTCTAAATCTTTTATTCTTATACATAAAAATAAGTTTTTTTGCATGAACATAACAAATTTATTAAAAACATTTTATATTTTAACTAAATCCTTTATTCTTCTTATGTTTATAACATTAACATCGCAATATTTAACAATACCAAACAAAAATTTGGCATAACCTAACCTATCTATCATACTGATCAGCGAATAAATGCTAACATAACAAAGTTCTTAGCAACAATAAAGTTAACATAATTTTACCTGAACTAAGAACGAATGAGTTGGTAACAACCCGACCTCCTTACTACGAATAAGAACTGCCAACATTTAAACAAAGTTCACGTGATCTTAATATAGGTAAAATAACTAACATTGCATCACAAAACGTAACCTACCCCATATTTTTCTTTTATATCCATAACAAATAAATGATAATAATTTAATTAGCATATTAATATGTAACAAAACTTGACAAAAATATTTATAATATCATAACCTTATCTAACATATTGACACTTACGAACAAGTGTGCAATCACATCAAAGTTTTTAGGTATCACCGAGATATCAACATGTGATATAAACAAAGTTTTAACATCAGCAAAGCTAACATATCAACACCTGAACTGAAACCATTACATATCGTTACATACCTAACATACCTTACGCACGAATAAACTGGTAACCTTAACAAAGTTCCCTGCATATCAACGGTAAAGTAACTAGCATTACTCCAAAATTAACCTTATAATAGGACCCACTTTATGGAGAGTTAAAGCAACATCATGTAGCAGAGGAAACTAGAAAAAAAAAAATAGTAGATTTGCCCAGATGTGATATAGTGGAGATGCAAAAAAAAAAAAAATTATCATAAACATATAATCTATCTATCATATTGAACTACGAACAAATGCTAGCATAACAAAGTTTTAACATCGATAAGGCCAGCATAACATTACCTGAACTAAGAACGCAACATCGATAAAGCTAACATATCATCACTTGAACTAAGACCAATACACATCATAACATACCTAACATACCTTACGTGCGAATAAACTGTTAACATTAACAAATTTCAGCTGCTTAAAGGTTTATGTCTTTAAGGCGTGAGTTCGGTGATAGTATCACAGACATAGAGGGAATGATGGTCAGTCCCCAAAACTTAACCTAAACCCTCTTTTCTAACACATTTATAACAAAACCTAATAAAAATTTATCATAACTGTCAAAGGCTAAAACCTTAGTTATTTGGGGCCTAACCTCTGAGTTCACCTTCAAAGTCAGACCTCGAACACTAACCGTCGCCTTGGAAACGCATCGTCGCATCGAAAGCGGTTTTTTCGGACTTGGAAACACGTCGCGGATCATGAAAATGGGTTTCTCGACCTTAGAAATCTGTACTTTGACATATCAAGTTTCAAAATCTAACGAAGTTATGAAAATTTCAAAGTCAACTGCAGACATGACTTGGATTTCCTGCCGCTCAGAAGGAAAAACGAGCCAAACTTCTCCGGCGTTAGAGGCACTAACCAAACCAGCTGTTGACATGACTTGGTCGATCAGGCACTCGAAACGCTTCGTCGACCTCGGAAACGACTTCTCCGACCAATGAAACCCCTAATTTGACGCCCCAAGCGTCAAAAACTGGATGTTGCAAGATGTTGCAAATGTTGCTTTGCAGCATCCGCTTGCAACATTTCTGCTGTTAGTTGCAAACCCTATACTATTCTCCCACCTCAAAACAAAACAAAACTATTCATAAAATATTTTCTAACTCTTTCACTTTATTAAACAAATTCATTCGAGCCACACAACTTCAAAAACCGATGAAATATTATTATTAAAGTTAAAATAATTCTTGAAAATTTTGGCGTCTGTTTTTCGTTTTTGAGAGCGACCAATCAACGAAAGACATATGCCCTCCCACCAAGCAAACAAAATACTGTCCTTCAGGCCATCATAAGTTCAAGGTAACCCAACCATTCGGCTAGAGACTTCGAGATGCTCTCCTTCGCCTTTCTTCCGAGCAACTAAAACTTTAAAAAAAAAAAAAAAAAAAAAAAAAAAGACAAGCCGGTAACAATAGATGGTTGTAGCATATATTAATTTATTTACTTAACATTCTACAACAAAAATTGCTTTTGAATTAAGTAATATAAAATTGTGCCTAAAGAAAATATAATTAAACAGAACTTAAAACTAATAGTGGATAACTAGAATTAGGAGAAAAAAAAACAATAATCAGACAAGCACTCATCCGATTCCCAGCGCGCCCCCCCCATCAATTTGTTTTATATGTCTCCCCCAACCCCCACAACCTCTTCCAGCATCTGGTTTCTGAGACGACAATTTTTCCATTATATGTTTGCTGAAAGAAACCATATGTGATGAGTCCCATGCACACACAACACACACACACACATATTATACTATCAATATAAAATATATATATATATATAGTGATTATATTATATATATAATATATATATATATATAATAATATATATATGATATTATATATCACTATTGTGTTATTGAAAAGTAATATTTTTGTATTTAGAATTTATTTTTTAAAAAAAAAAACATTTACATTAATTTTTAGGTGGAAATGAATGCTGCATAAGAGCATTTGTCTACAGGAGATCCGTCCCTGTGTACGTCCGATCGAGCTCCTCTGGGTGAGTGGCTGGAAAAAAAAGATAAAACAATGTTTCAACATCATAAGTTTTATATGTTCTAAAAAAAGGTTTTTAAAAAAAATAGGATCATCTTGCAGTAAATGGGCTTTGAATTTGAAATTTGGAGATTCATAACTTTTTTCAGACTCATTTATCGAACTTTTCTTTACATTTTTCTTTCTTTATCTGGAAATTTCAAACATTTAATATAAGTTTTCATAGAAAAGTCGATAATAATCGGGCTTGGCGGGTAAATCGATAATTACACTCTATTTCCAAAACGTTTAACTATATAGTATATATATTATAATAGTATATATATAAAATATATATATAGATTAATATATATAATTATATAGTATATATATAGTAGTAGATGATATAATATGTAGATAATATATATGTATTATATTATAAGGTTCCTTTCTGCTAATGTTGCTCAGATCATCCCTCTGTTAAAAAAACTGCGGCTTAGCACGATTTTGTCTCAATGATAATCGGTTGATTTGAAATATACAAATTAATGAATTTTCATATAGAAAATTTGAAAAAAATATTAAATAGCAAATGTTTGGACGTTTTCTGCTAAGATTTTAACGAGAAGTAGTGGTAGTTGATTAGATTAGCTTCGGACAATGTCAAGATGAAGGAAAAAAAGCGTATTATTATATATATACTAGTATAATATATATATATATATATATATTAATAGTATATTATAAAATAATAATAAATTAATTTAATAATTATATAATAATATAATATATATATATATATTAATATAAATAATAGATATATAATAATAAAATTTATATATATATATAATATATAATTATATTATAATATATATAATAGTATGTTAATATATTAATATTAATAATATATAATAATATAAAGAATATTATATATATATATTATAATTAACTATTTATAAAATATATATATATTAAGATTATATATAAAATATAATAATATATTATATTAATAAATATATATATATATAAAATAAATATATAATAATATATAATAATATATTATATTATTAGATATATAATATTAATATAAATATTATATATATAATTATATATATAAAAAAATAAATATATTAAACAACAACATAACAAATATGATAGATAATAAAAATATATATTATAAATATATATATATATATAGATATAATAAATTAATATATTAATATATTTGTAATAAAAATATATATAATTATTATATATATTAAATTATAATATATATGGTATAATATATAATATAATATTAATTAATAATAATATATATATAAATATATTATATATAGTATAATATATACTAATTATATATATATTATATAGTATAATATATATAATATATATATATAATATACATTAATAAAAATACTTATCAATATAGCTAATTACCATTTTTCAACTAAAAAGCAAAAGAACAAAATAACAGATTTGCGAATCTGGTATAGATGCAAGTCTGTCTGTTATATTTGTCTGTTGAACTGTTAGGTTTAGTAAAGATAGTGTGTGTGTGTGTGTGTAGGTGTGAATTGTGTGTGTGTGTGTGTTAAGAATTTATATGTGTGTTTTTGGGTCGTGTGTGCATGTTTTAAATACAAAGTACCAAGAGAGAAAATAGAATATTAATAAGTTTATGCAAGATTGTTCTTTATAGATTTGAAGCTTAACAATTATTATATTTAACTAATACTAATTATATATATTAAATAATTAAAAAATATATATATATAGTAAATATAAAATAGACTAGAGATATACTATACACAATAACTACCAAATATACTTAATTATTACACTAACTCATAAACTTCAAATACACCAATAATCCGCCTCACATAACTACTAATATACTATATACCTCCAACTATATCCACTACACTATACTACATAACCCTACTAATATTACAATAGTTATACATAATAATCCCCCATTATATACATCAACCTAAACCCCTCCAATAACTTCACATACTCTACTACATACACTAACCCTATATACCTATATATACTAAGCAACTATATAATAAGTAACTAAAATTTTAATAATGATAACTGAACCAGTTCTCATATGAGTCTGTTATCAGACAAATCTTACCGTACATATCATGAATGTATATATTTTAACCTATACCAATACTAAATATACTACCTAATATACTATACAATATATACTATATAAGAAATATATATATAAAATAAATAAAATAAATAAATTAATTAACAAAATATAATATAAAATATAACAATAATAATAATATATATATACTAAAAGATAATATATAATATATAAATATATAATATTAAAGAATCATTTAATACTCCTGCTTCATTTCACATAATGAAAATATTCTTCCCACATACAATATATAACAATACGGTAAAAAATATAATAATATATATAATTCAGAGAGTGATAGTGAGCCCTAACACTTGAATGCTGACTTCAGTTATGTGGGCTGCTATTCCCTAACAAGTTGACAATTAAAAAAAAAAAAAAAAAAATCCCATTGGAAACACCATCTAGCTAAAGACCCCAACAAAACAAACAAGACATATTGCGTAAAATTCTAACAACACTCAATCACCAAGAACTGGAAAACCCCATCACCCCGAACCCACACTCAACAACTTACTCACCCACCAATAAGCCACACAAAAAGTTATGATAACAACAACAGCCGCACCAAGCCAAGAAAAGCTATGAAGAAATGAAAGAAAAAAAAGCATATAAAAAAAGAACGAATAGTGCACAAAACCTGTCTTTCGTCCACCAAGATCAGCATCAAAATTTTATTTTAAAAAAAAAAAACAATTATTAAAGTAAAAAGAAAAGCACATTAATAAATATATAAACAACCAAAAAGTCTATAAATATAACTCAAGCCACCCGAAACCATATATATAAAGTCCCATATCTCACCATTGATAATCGCTCGTGTCGTGATCTATTTAATAATCCAGAACAGACTCAGATTTGCATTCAATCAGTTTCATTCTTTTTGCATTAGTTTACAGGGTTTTGACATACACTACTCATGGGTCTTAAACGGTGAGTGGATGATTAAAAATGTCTTTAATAACTTATTAATAATATAGTGTGCAGTAATATTAGGAGGAACATTTTAAATATTATATGTTTACCTAGATAGTCGAGTAGTCTTCAAATTTTTTAAATATAATAGGCCCGTAATTAGAATATTGTATAAATATGTTGAATATTAACCTATGTGGACTTGCATCTCCATATTTTCTAGAAAGCTCAATAAGTCACTATACCACTTACTATACTATATTGCAGTGAAGCTCATTCGACCCTTTAGAATAAAATTTCATAAATATATTTTTGTGGATAATTGGTTGTGATTGTCTTTCTAAGATACTTGATTAGTTTTTTTTTTTCTATATTAAGTTAACCTTGGTGATATCAAATTAGATCTAACATAGTATTGCATAAATTAATTAAAATTAGGTAATCTGATATATTCGACATTGGTGAAATTTGTCTAGACAGTGGAATTGGCTGTTTTCTATATAAATTAATGCTAATATTAAGATGGTGATGTGAATCTGAAGAAACCTCTAGTACGAAATTATACTCAAAGACACTCAGTTGCACATAATGCTATATAAGTATACTCATGTAAAAGTATATTCATATAATATATATATATATATAATATGATTACCTATTCAATCAATAAAATTATATTGTAAGCAATAATGTATAAAGATGATACTGCTCCAATTATTAGGTGAGATATATATATGAAACTATATTACTCATAAATGAGTCTACATAATTGAATAAAACACGTAGGCACTATTGAATTACTCATCTACAGGAAATTACCGCATAAACTTGTACTTTACTTATTTAAATAGAGTTGTGAAGGTTTGTTAGATTATATTAAAGAGTTCTTTAAAAAAATTATCTTCCTGCTCCGTCCCACTGTCGTCTATATTTATACTAGGCGGTAATATAAATTATCAGTTACCTAATTATAATATATTATA
>JABUQX010032141.1:25000-29211 GCA_015478945.1 Trachelipus rathkii
AATAAAAAAAGTAAAAATAAATAAATTATATTAAAGTTTCAGATATTAATATATAAACAATTTAATTAATATATTATATCATTTGTAAATAATTTTGTACATAATAATTTTCTCCTAAATTTAATAACTATGATATTGTATGTCATCTTGCGCAACTGTGCAAAGAACATACGTCTCTCTCTCTCTCTCTCTCTACACTGCGTCTCATCTCTCTCTCTCTCTTCTCTATTCTCTCTTATTAGTCGTCAGTCTTCTCATGACTTCTCTACTTCTCATTTTACTATCGTCTTCTCGGTGCGTCTCTCTCTCTCTCTCTCTCTTTCTCCTGCTCTCAATATTAAAAAAAATCAAATATAAACCTTTAGGAGTCATTATAGTAGGGTAGGTAAACTGTACTGATAATTGAATATGTAAGTTTATTATAAGAAGCACTTAATTAGACAGTTATTTAACTTGAATATAAGTTAATTTTGACAAGATAAAGAGAACCGTATATCTACCAATAATGCATAACACGAATACTCCTAATGCATGGTCTAATTGGATTTCGCTATACTTCACTTCACAATCCGATTAATTATTAATTGGAGGTAAGGGTTTAAGGGATATATATATATATATATATAAGGATATATAATATATATATTAGTTTTAATTATATATTATAATATAGAGAGAGAGAGAGAGAGAAATTAAAATTACTGTTTTGTGTTGCTTTGTTATTAAAAGCTGATTACATTTTCCATGTATATTCTCTACCTCCATATATTTTTAGTCCTCTGTCATTCATATACAATAATTAATCTTCGCCATTCTTCCATCTATAAGGTTTTCCTTTCGAACAAATAGCCCTTCCTTTTTTAGTGCTCCTTTTCAACTTTTTATGTAGCACTTCAACTACCCTTAAATAATTCCACCTCAACTCAGATTTCCTCCATACTTACTCTCCTCTTTTAACTTACCCAGTTTCATTAGTCACATCATTACACTTTCACACATTCATACACTAGCAGGGAACGTTACGTTCCTTAAACCTTCATTTCGTTGACTCAAGAAATTAAATCATGTATTAAGCTAAGTTTTTTTTTTTTTTACTATGATAATCATAAAGAATTTATACTCTTCCCAATTACTGTATTTTCTCTCTCTTTTTATTAAACGCTCCAATTTTAATACAAATATCCCTTTTATACTTTAGGTCTACTTTTAGTTACACACCTATTCGTCTCCATTGAGTCCCATGAGAATCATAATTTTATAAATGAAATGATAACACAATTAAAATCCGCGGAGCCTGAATGCTCTCCATCCTCGAATTTCTCTGTAGTAAGACTCTCGTCATGTGTAAGGGACAACTCGTCCGATAACAAATAACTCTGACCTGTCTTGATTATTTGTTATAAAACTAGCGGAACTCTAATTCTTTTCTTCCAAATACCATTTAACTACAGCCTACACACCTACAGGTAAAGCTATATATATACGTCAGGAAAGCTCATATTTCCTGAATTCTTATATATATAGGGCTCAAGATATAAGTAGAAATATTCCTTGTTAAAAATTTTTGATAAAATTATTATTTTATTATATATTTATATTCATATACTGAAGAGTGTCGTTATGGAGACGTTAGTTTTTCATTTTTTATTTTTTTTTTATAATTTATTAGTAAATATAATTTATTCAAAGGATAATATAACATTTGGGGGATATATTTTTATCTATATGTGTAATAAACTTTAATAATGTACCAATATTTTTTTAATACTTATAGTGGTTTATTATATATATATATATATATTCTGTATAATATATATATATATATATATATATATATATATATTATTAAAATCATTAATTCAATATTTTATAGTTATATCCCTATGTATTTATCTAATTATAATCAATAAATAAATATAATATATATTATATATATAATAATAATATAATATAATTAGATTTAAATAATAATTAATATATTATAAATAATATATATATAAATAATATAATAAATATATAATTATATATATAAATTAATTATAAATAAGTAAATATAATAATATATAATAATAATAATAATAATAATATATATAATAATTAATATAATAATAAATTTATAAATAATAATAATAATAAAATAAAAAATAGATGGTTAAATTTCGGAGTTAATTTTCAAATAATTTGTATTTTATACACTATAACTTTGTTTATGTTTTGGTTATACACTAGTGTGCTTATCACAAATAATAATGAAGCATCTGGGATTTGATTTATTAATAAATTTCAATACCTTTCTTTCCTCACAACTATGTGCAATTCATCCGCTCGAAATTGCGTACGTTCTCTGAGGCTACTTCGGAATGCGGAATTCTAGGGCTCTAGAGTATGAAAATCAACTCAAATATAGACTTGCAAGAAGAGCTCTTTATAATGTGCGGAGTGCTTATATTTATATAATACAACAATTAAATCATAAACATAGTACTTACTACATACCTCTAATCTTATCTAGCCATTTAACATATATATATTAACATATTAACAATATTAATAATATAATAAAATTTTCACTCAACTAAATATTCATTGTGTTTCATATACGTCTGTTTTCAATATGTGTTCTAATACGGATCGACGTTTATAATCCAAAGTGCAGGGATATCATTTCCCGTATTCCACCGAAACGTCTCCTGCTCTCGAAAAGTGTTTCTGCCAACTGCGGCTCTAGGATTTTCGCTGGTTAATAATCTACTATGACTGGAACGTTTCACTTCACCATAATTGCACTCAAACCAATTAAATTGGCCAATCCAATTTCTTTGAAATGTATACTCACCTCGGATTCTCCGTTCGTTCGAGTCTTCACCGTACTACTGAACTCTACACGGCTTATATAGATAATCCTTATTTATCTATTTATATGTACCTTCCCAAAAGTAAGCGTCTAGCCTCACTATTAATCCATTGCTATATAACTAATCGTTTCACCTAATACTTTATGATTTATACCTTTCACTTATCTATGTGATTCTCTTATACGGGACAGTTTTATTCTAGTTGGTCTCGATGTTCCTCCTAATTATATAAATATAAATCATATCTTTCGGAGATAATTTAGTTACCCACATGGGTCTTACTTCAACTGAGATATTTTGGACGTAACCATTTCAGTTGATTCTAACGATGGGGCTTATAATATTTCGTCATAGCACTAACTAATTGTTCTAACTTGTTTATACTCAACCAATTTCTTTATAATATATATATATACTATATTTCGCAGGTTTTATCTATTGATTAGAATCAGGTAGGAAACACATGTTGCTAGATTTCTGTTCGCAATTATTTAATATATTCTTTCCTTTTATATAGCTTACAAAAGCAATTCTATTTTGTTCAACTAAAATGGCTATCAAGTAATTCTATATATCAGATTTCCTCTGCTTCGTATACTTGATACTTTGAGTAATTGTTTTCATTTTATTCTCTCTCTCTCTCTCTCTCTGTATCTCATCTCATCTCTCTCTTGTAAATGTACGCGAGACGATACTTTATATAATATACCTACCGATACTATATATATATAAAGAGAACTAGATACATTTATATACTTTACCGACTGCCATGCCATTTCTTTATAACTATAAATACTTTTAGTCAAAAATTAGATATTATACTTTTATTAGTTCAAAACTTAATATAAATTATCATTCACTAGAAAGAACTATGGATATATATATATATATATATAATATTATAATAATTATTATATAATCTTAATATGATATATATAATTATATATAAAAAATAATATATTTATATATTAATTAATATAATATATATTATATATATATATTAATTATTTATTATTATAAATATTACTTTATAGTATTTAAAAATATATATATTATATATATATATATACATATAATTTAGATTGTGTGAAATTGAATAGATGTACCTTATATAATATACAAATTATGATAATTATTTATAATTTTATTTTTTTATATTATATACGGGCTATACTTATCCTTTTATTTTAAAAATGGAAGTTATAATATATTATTAAAGTATCCTTTTTTTTTTCTTTTTTATTCACAAAGGTGGCCATATTGAAGTGTGTGAAAATTGTTTTTGAATCCTTTTTTTTTTTAATAATAAAAATAAAATTTAAAAAAAAAAAATAAAATAAAAAAAGGATAAAAAAA
>JABUQX010032142.1:5000-35000 GCA_015478945.1 Trachelipus rathkii
CTCAATATCTAACTCTTCTTCATATTATTTCTTAATAAACTATTTCAGCTCTGGATGAATCTGTGTGGTATTTTACGAGGCCGGTTGCGGCGGGCGGAGGTATTTGGTATGCGGGTGGCGACTTCTTTAGAAGGACAGGGTTGGTTCAGTGCTGTGAGAAAGTAAAAAGTTATATATATACTTTATTATTATATATATAATATACCATATTAATATATATATATATATACTATACCATATATATATATATATTTAGTATATATATATATATATATTATATTATATATTTATTTATATATATTCACTATATTATATATATATATATATATTACTATATATTATTCTTACCTCTAAATATAATCTTCCTTTGATGTTTCGAATTCCTTCTCTATAATTAGAGGGTTCTGCGCATGCTAGGCATGAAAGTGTCCTGTGTTCCAGACATTAAAGGGCCCTGCGACCCTCCAGTCATTATAGGGCCCTGCGTTCTAGCCCTTAAAGAACGCAGTGATTGAGGGGGCATCCCCCCATGCATTTGATGGTGAGGATGGTTCCCTGTGCTAAAGGGTTTCGAGCAGTAAGTAACCTGTTGAGAATTATTCGGTGGGATACGAACTCTTGGTCTTTGGCGGTTGAAGAATACTCGCACTTTGAGGGTTATAAGTGAGCTCTTTCTTTTTAATGGTGAAGAACACTTTCGCCACTTATTGTATAAGCGGGAAAGAGAACTGCTCCCTTGACGCGGGAAGAACACCCCATTCCTGCGGGATAACTCGGCAAACTTTCCTCTCTTCTGGTAACTAAAATATTTAAAAAAGAAAAAGAAAATTACAGATGGAAGATACGGGAAGTGATGTTATACACACCACACTCATTATATATATTATAATATATATATATATATATATATATATTATATATATATATAATATAATATATATATATAATATATATATATATATTATATATATATATATAATATATATATATATATATATATATATATGATATATATTATTTATATTAAATAGTATACCATACATATATTTTAATATTCATATTTATATTTAAGACCAATATTAACATTACATATTATATATATTCATAGATATTTTATATAGACGTGAGATACCAATACATTATATTATATAGACATATATTTTAGTTATTAGTAATAGTTAATGATATTTAGAATTATCATGTCGTATTATAATATATATATATATTTACAGTTATATATATATATTACATATACATATACATATATTTAATATATTTATATATTTATATAATTTCAGTATAAGGTAGAATAGTTATATATTTATATTTATATATATTTAATAATTTATATATTCTTAATATTTATATATTTATATATTTATTAATTATATATATTTAGTATATTATATTTTATATTTCTATATTTATATATTTATCTTTTAGATTTTTATCTATTTATATATAATAATTATATTTGTTTGTTAATTATAAATATATTAAATAATAAATATATAATATATATATATATATATATATGTTATATATATATATAATAATAATATATATATATATAAATTATATATAATATTAATAGTATATATATATATATATATATTATATATATATATATTCGCAAATGTTCGTATATATACCTATATATTATAAATATATATATATATATATATCATCACCCACCTTCCCTCCGCATAGACTGGGAGCAAGATGCGCAACATGCACCGGAAACAGAAAAGCAGGAATACAACACAAGTCGAAAAGAAAGCCCAACCCAACCACCCCCTTCATACCTTTAATTGAGAACTCGTCGCAGTCAGAAAAATCCACCCTAAGGGTGCTTCAAGCGGACTGAACGGACTCTTACTTATGGCATTTTACGTCTATGTAGGGTTCATCCCCTGCCCAGGTGGGCCACAACCAGACCCCCTCACAAAAAACCCCGCCATTCACTTCCTATTTTTGCACCCTTCTTCTCTTCCTCTTGCTCAAACTCATATTCCTATCCTCCAGGCATTCCTTTATTGACTCAGTCCACTTTTTCTTCGATCTCCCAGCCTGTCGATTCCCAGCACATTCACCAAAGTTCATCCACTTAACCAACCGACTATCATTCATCCTTTCCACATGACCAAACTATCTCGATGTACTTTCATTTATCCTCTCATTTATTCCTTTTTTCACTCCACACAACTCCCTAATACGTTCATTCCTCATTTTATTAATTCGTCTCACACCTAACACGCCCCTAAAGTTGTCCATCTGAACACATTGTACCTTTATATCCTTTTATTTCATATTCCTGAAAAGAGATGTAATGTGACATTAACACAGGTAACAACATACCCTCACGTGAGACCCTAGCACACTCAAAACTTAGTCCCTTTACATTCACCTATAATTTAATTGCATCAGTCACCTTCCCATCATTCACAACTTCTCTACTACACTTTGTATCTTCCGTTCCCTATTCATATATTATATCCTAAATATTTGAAACTCTTACAGACACTTTTCCAGTTGCTCACCATCCAACATAACCTCACAACTAGGACTGTCCTCACTCACTCCCATAATCTTATTTACTTTTATCTTACGTTTGCTTTTCAAACGGCTTTCCTTTTACACACCGCTGGCTAAATCCTCTACCAATCCTCTCAAACTCTCTTCAGATTCGCCAAACAAAACCAAATCATGCGCATATAATAGATAAGAGTACCCTCCACTCTTCCATCATTCTAACACCTTCCCCTGCTTCTAGTTCTTTCATAAATCCATCCCATTATGCAAATAGATAAAACCAAAGAGACCTTATAACACATCCCCTGGCCTCACTCGCTTCCCCAGTTAATATTAACCAATCACTTTTCATACTTCCTTTATATTCTTACATGCTTTCACTTTTAGTGTCGTACATATATGCATTCACATCAGAAGGCTTTTACAAAAAAACACATATGTCATTACACCTTGCCATAGAAGCTTCCCTATTTAAATCATTATTCATATGCTCTGTTGCAAATCCTAAAATACTAAAATACAATTTTTATCTACTCTCATTTTCTCATCATTTTTTCATATGTGAAGATTGATTCCACCACATCCTTCTACCACTTCTAAACGCATCTTGTTCTTCACCAATCAATTCTTCAGTCACTCGACGCACTTCTTTCGATCAAATATATCTTCCCTACAAACACAACTAAACTCCCCTATAATTTCTAACAATTACCCTTTATCCACCTTACTCTTATGTAAGGGTACTATTACTGCTCTCCTTCAATTCCTCGGAACTATACCCACCATAAACGCTTTATTACACAACTTCCAAATCCACTCAATCACCACCCAGCATTCCGTTTCTTCATCATTTCACCAGTAATTTCATCTATACCTGCAGATTTCCATTCTTCAACTTTCGTCATACCCAAATTACCTCTTCCTTCTTGCACCATCAAACCCACACACATTAACTATCACCTCATCATTACTGCCAGTGTATACAGATTTTCGAAGTGTTCCCTCCACACTCTCCTCATATCCAGTTATTGAAAGCCACTCATCTCTCCTATTTCATTTTAAGAGATTCCCTTATTCTCATTTCTTACCTTCATCGCGCTTCTTCCAGAAAGCTTCCTATTCCCTTATAGTCATCATTCATCCTCCTTCCAAACTTACCTCTTTACCTCTTTTTCCTCCTATGTATGAATCTTTTAGCGTTCCTTTATTCCTCCTTATATAATTTCAAACACCTTTTTTTGAAACATCATTGGCTTCTGGTATATTCAACCACGCTTCTTTTTTACTTTTAACCGCATGCATCACATTCATTTCATCACTCCCTGTTAACATTCTTTACTTCCTACTTTAGCACATCACATACTACTTTTGTACTGGCTACAGCGCCTTCCTTCATTTGCTTCCAATTTGTTTAGTTAACCTTGCTCACATTCAACTGATTTATTTGCATGCGCTCTTAAAATAACTTATCTTATTGGTCTATCCGGCGTGCTTTACCTGTTCACTTAATATTATAATATATATATATATATATATATATATATATATATATATATATATATATATATATATATATAATATATATATATATATATATATATATATATATATATATATATATATATATATATATATATATATATATATATATATATATATATATATATATATATATTTATATGTCTTTTATATCTATATATATATATATAATATATATTATATATATATATATATATACAATGCTGTTCGTAAAGAATAAAGAATGGGACACGTTACATTTATGAAAATTTTAGGTTTTGAGCTATTTTGCGAATTGCTCATATAATACATTAATGTACCTTTTACATCATTAAAGAGAGCATCTCTTTAGCTAACCAATGGTTATAAAAAATTATGGGCAGTACGCCACAACCATTAAACTTTGACAACCAAGATCAAATGATTTTGAATATAATAGTACAAATATTCTTTTTCCACATGTTTATTTTCATAATAATCTTCATCGGAAATACGTTTTAATGGCTATGAACAAAAGTTTTAAACATAAATGTATCATAATAGGCTTAAAACAGTAATTATAAAAGGTAAAAAATAAAGTAACTCAATTTAATATTTTATTGGCCAACACTTACTCTTTACAACAAGTGGTTAAACATCTTCAGACAGCTTTCAAGGAGAGGTGGGGAAATCGTTTTCTCACATTAACATGAAACCATGACTTAATAAGGCCCGATATCAGGTCTTTTTCGAGCTAGTTTTTGTTCTTAGAGAGGAAAAGTCCCAATTTTTATTCCACAGAGAATTTCTTATTGGATTGAGAATCCTGACTCTGGCTGCAACTCCATATGGGGTAATGTTTGTTAGTATGAACCATTGTTTAACCACTTTTGATCGATGACAGGTGCATTATTATCTTGGAATATAAAATTTGCATCTCCAAACACATTTTTGGCACCTGGGAATCAATTTTGTTAGTTAGGAACTTCAAGATATTGTTTTAACTAATTCATCGTTTGATTCACAATGTGCAACTGTCCAACATGCGAGGCTGCCTGCCATGAAACAACCAACACCATAACTGACTGTAGGATAGTTAATTTTTGGTAAAATGGGCATTTGTGTAAAAATTCTTCTCCTTTGCGACGCATCAATATTGATAACCATAATGATTATTTATGCAAAACGTCGACTCGTCACTAAATCAGACTTCAAAATTGATCTTTAGTCCAATTCAAATGTTTTTTGGTTCAGGCAAGTCTTGCTTACTTCTGTCTTCTGTTTAGGAGAGGTTTCTTCTTCGGTTTGCAGCCTCTCAAGCCTGCTTCTAAGAGTCTTTTACGTACGGTGCTTGGCTGGAATACAATTAACCGCCACATATTTTCCATATTTCAATCAGATCGGAAGCTTGTTAGGTGGCATATTAGAAGAGCTGTCCTGCACATATACACGATCTCCTGGTGGTAGACGTTCTTGTGTTTATAGGCAATGTTTCCAGTTATTTATGTTCTTGCCTATTATATATATATATATATATATATATATATAAATATATATATATAATATATAATATATATATATATATTATATTATATATATATATATATATATATATATATTATATTCTTGAGACAGTACTTGAATTTTAGGCAGTTTTCGACGTAAAGCATGAACCTGCGTCTCTCAGATGTGGTAAATTTGAACTTCGGACACATAATCATTCATATATATATATATATATATATATATATATTATATATATATATATATATATATATATCATATATATTATTATTATATATATATTATATATATATATATATATAATTGACCAATGAGCAATTATATATATATATATATATATATATAGTATATATAATATTTACAATAATATATATATATATATATATATATATATATATATATATATATATATATATATATTATATATAAATATATATAATATATATTTATATATATTCATATTTATATAATATATATATATATAATATATATATAATATACCAAAAGAATTTGCATAATTATTCTCACCCTTCATTTTACACTTACCTACTATATCCTGATTAAGGTATTCCTGACGATCTAACGCTTGATCTCTTTCCGAATGACGGGATGATTTTTTGGAGAGACAGTATATTTTTTTTTTCTAGTTGGCGATTTCTTAAAAAGTTTTAGTGCCCATCCAAGAGGTATTTCCCACACTCTTTTAGTTTTCTTCTTACGAGATCTTTCCTTCTTAAGTTTATTCCGGCAAATTTTACATGCATAACGAGGACGAATGGTATAGCCTTTTTTCTCAATCATTACGTCTCCCTTATGTTTTTTATTACATTTGCAATGGCAATAAGAGCACCGATTAGGTGATTCTGATGAGTGAGTGGGGCTACGTTCATTTGGAGACTTGCGCGATCCATGATGTCTTTGATGTGAAGGACTCGAAAAGCTTACGTTAAGCATATCATAGTCACTACTAGATCTGTTTAATTCATTTCCACTTTGATTAGAATTCCGTTCATATGATCTTAGAATATCTTCGCACATTTCAGTCAGAATGCAAGAATCGCATTCAGGTGGACTAAAATAAGATTCACCACAATTAGAACAACTTTGAATGTTTCCAGAGATGTCACGGGACACGTAAGTTTGTTCAGACTGCAAAGTAGGGGTATGAAATTGAGGAGGCAATGGAATATCGTAGCCAGAAAAATGAGGTGATAGATTTTGATGTTCTTGAGAAGGAGAAAACTGAACTCTCAAGTTATCTGGAGCTTCTGAAGAAAGCTCAGCCCGTGGTGGAGATGAGGAAGTGTCTCGACGACTAGAGATATTGTAGGTGATCTAGGTTCACATTGCGCTTCAATTATATTTTTGTTTTAGTACAAGTGTTACAATTAGGTGTACTAATAATAGTAGACCTACATGAACTACAATGAACATGTTGTGAGTAGTTAGGTGGTCTGAAAGTCTGCAGATCCCCCAAGTTACCAGAAGCTTCTGAAGTGACATTTAATTCTATTGAAGATAAGTCAGTGACCTCACATCTACTTGGAGACGTTGTGGTGAACATTCCAGATTCACGAGGTGACGTTTGTTCCTCAGGCATTATTGTAACATGCGACTCAACTTCTATATTACTTGATTGTGCCATAGTTGTAGGTTCCGAAGCCATTCCGGAATATCCAGTTGAAAGTGATGAACTTAAGTTAACAGTCAAATCTGGCCTTTCTGTAGTTTGTGGCATATCAGTTGAAGGGTTTCTTTCATTGTTCATCGTCATCTCTTCACTCTCTCGACCTAGTTTTACTAATTCGAAAGGAAAACGCTTTTCAGCCAAGTATTTTTGTGATGTACATCTAATTATTTGCAACATGATAGCGCGGTCAACTTCATCCCAATCAAGCAAATTATTCCGCAACTCCTTTCTAATATAATTTGTTGGAAGTTCTAAGCTTTGCTGCATAGAGGTTTGTCCAATATTTGACGCACCTGTTACGGATGTATCTCTCGATTGGACTCTAGGTAAGTTACTTTCCCCTATATTGGAATACTTTGGTTGTCTTTTCGAAGTTCTTCTCCCAGTCTTTGGGATTGCACCTGTTGATGAACCTGAGATCATACATGAATCCTGGCTAAAAGATGAAACGAAGGATTATTCTTACGTTTGGATGAAGACAAAATTGAACCTGATCCTAACAGGGGTCTAGGACTTGAAACAGGCGGCTTTGTGAAATATTGTGTGTTTTTGATGGAGTTTCCTTGCCGCTAGAAGAAGCAAATGCATTAAGATTGGATTTCTCTGGATAGTGGGAGTATGCTCCAAAAGCTTTATTACAAAGTCCAATAATATTTTCCATTTCATTCTCATGATTCTGAGTGCTATCATGTGCCTCATGTTCACCAGAATATCGTTGATTTCTAGTTGATCCAGTCTGCAAAGTTCCTAAGGATATAGATGACTCCGATTAACCCTGATGATGGCTAAAGAATGCCGCTCCTGAATCAGATGATACGTTTCCACTTGGATTAACAGATTTACGAGACTCTACAGCTTGACCCGGTGACACATTAATCGCACCTTCAATTTCTTGAGCATGACTTTTATCATCGCCTGGAGGAGGAGGACTTTCATCCATTTCCATTCTTATAAACAAATTTTCGTTAAAAAATCTGAAAAAAAAATAAATTTGTTAAAAAAATTTATACAAAAAAGGTAATCGAGATGAGGTTTTGAACCATTTCACAATCTATATATATATATATATATATATATATTAATAATATTATATATATATATAAAAAAATTTATGAATATATATAATATATATAGATATATATACTATATATATAGATATATATATATATTATATATATATATATATAGAGAGAAGAGAGAGAGACGAGAAGAGAAAGAGGAGAGAAGAGAGAGAGAGAAGAGAGAAGAGAGAGAGAGAGAGAGAGAGAAAAAATAAAAATAACTTTTTGAGTCTTTTCTACTACTATTCGGGTTACGGTGAGCTCCGACCTCATAAAAAGTTTTAACTTAACTACTTTTTGGATAGTAGAATGAAAACTACTACTTGTAGTAGTCAATATGCTTTAGTATAGTGCAAAATGAATTTGCTCAGTGGATACTTGACAACGTAATTTTAACTCTTTTTTATACGTTTAACTATAGTTAAAAAAATAGTAAATTTTACTACTGGTTTGAAGTCGTTATATTTAATACTTGTGTAGTTGTCATTGTTATATATATTCCACGCATTGACCACCATCAAATCAGACACTTGAAATTCTTCATGAACTCAAAGTATGACGCCACATCACGTCATTGAACTCATTTAAAGATCGATCCACATAGACTCGATCACCGGCCAGTCGGGAGTGGGGATTCGAACTCTCACCACTTTAGCTTACGGTATATGGTCTAACCACTAAACTACCGAAAATATATATATATATATATATAAATATATATATATATATATATATATATATATATATATATATATATATATATATATATATATATATATAATTATAGTATATATATATAATATATATATAATAATATATTATATAGTAGTATAATATATATATATATAGTTTAAAATTAGATTCCTAGAGGTCATGGAATCGATTTTGAAGGTTTGGTAGCTATGCCGACCTGACTTAAATTTTCTCATAATCGTTAAATTTTGACGCTTAAATGTTAATTAAGGTTTCGTATGGCCAGTGAGATCAATTTTGAGATCAGCTTGAGCCAGATTTCCATGATCTTTAGCAAGGTTAGGAACAATTTCTGTATAAACCATTTTTCTACTTCCCCTCAAAAAATTTAAGGAGTTCGGTTATGTAATCCCCCTCAACACAGGTAATCCCACCCTTATGATGGTACACTGACTAGCGTTGTTACCTCCCCATAAGGCTCCCCCTTATAGGGGGGGGATGCTGGCCCAAAATAGAGAATACCCGTAAAAAGATGAAATAAGTAGTCGCCTAATTTATTAAATTAGGTGTTATAATTACTACGATATCGGTGTTGTTTGTAAATGTTATGTAGTAGAATTTACCACTATTGGGGTTACAGATTGTTACCACTTTCGATAAAATATTTAAACTACAAAAAAGTTCAAACCTACTCCATATGAAAGTTAATTGAACAACTCAATAAATAGTAAAAATTTAAACCACGTAAAATTTGCAACAAACTACTGGGTAGTAAATTACTTAAAAAAGTTAAAATACGTTTACTACTGTCTAGTAGTTAAAATTTACTTAATTCTCTAAGATATATATATATATATATATATATTATATATATATATATAATAATTAATATATATATATATCATATTATATATATATATTATATATATTATAAATTAGATATATAGAAATATATATTAATTATATATAATATATATATATATATATAGGATAAAATAAGTATATATATATATTATAAATATATATATATTTATTATAAAATATATATATATATAATAATATATATATATATATAATATATAGATATATATAATATATATTATATATATATAATATATATTATATTAATAATTATAGTAATATATATATAATACATAATATATATTATATATAGATAATATATATATATATTATAATATATTTAGATATAATATATAATATATATATTATATAATTATATATATATATAATATTATATATATAATATATATAAATATATATAATATATTATATATTATATATATATATATATATATATATATAATATATATTATTATTAAATATATATATATATATATATATAATATATATATATATATATGAAGGAAAATTAACGAAAACATTTACCAAATTGCTACTACTGTTATATTTATTTTTAGGAAAAATTTAATTTCTCGTCCTTTTGAATAAAACTTTATTTTGATGATTACTATTATGGATTGACTCAAAACGGGATATAAGCCTACCAAAATTTTTAAAGTAAAGCTGTTTGTTCTTTACATAAGTTTATAACTTTATGTAACTATTATTTTAACATAAAATAAACACTTACTAAATTATGATTATTTCAATTATACAAAGTAAACGGCACTTAAAGTATGTAACATATAGATTAAAAATTTCAATAATCGCAACATATTAACATACCCCTACTCTAAACTAAAGCATGTTAAACAACTTACCTATGCTATACATTTCTTTTACTTGTCACCGAAGTGATAAACTTTCGACATAGGATATCATACATATCTACAAAGAGGAGAGATGGAAGAGAGAGAGAGAGAGAAGAAAGAGAGAGAGAAGAACGAGAGAAAGAGAGAGAGAGAGAAGAAGACGAGAAGAGAGAGAGAAGATGAGAAGAGAAATAGAAAGACAGAGGAGAGAGAGAGAGAGAGAGAGAGAGAGAGAGAGAGAAGAGAGAGAAGAGAGAGAGAGAGAGAGAGAGACGAAAGAGGATGAGAGAAGAGAGCAGAGAGAGGCTGCAAAAATGATTCTCATTCCAAAATATTCGTACGTTTTCAAGTGAGCGAAAATTAACGTTCCCGTGATTTCGTATCTTTTTCGGTCGTTCAGCAATGTATGATGACAGGCCGGCCAGGTTAATTAATTATAATAATTAAATTCATTTGGGAATTTTCCTTCCTACTCTGTAAATAAAGTAAGAATTCTAATCTATGGCGTACGTTAAATTACGACGCCCCATAGATTAGAATTTACTCTTAGTTTACAAAGTAGGAAGGAAAAATTCCAAAAGTATTTAATTATTGTAATTGCTAATACTAATGTACTCGTTTTTCTTAAAATGATTTATTAAATCAGTTTTTTTCAGTCATATAAAATTGTAATATTTAGTAAAACTTTACAATTTAATTATTTTATTAAAAACTCAAAAATATTGGTAGGACTTTCCTACCCTACCACGCTATGTATACGGCCCCTGAGTTATACAATACATATATAATATAATATATATATATATAATATTATATATATATAATATATAGTATATATATAATATATATATATATATAATATATATATAGATATATTATATATATATATAAATAATATATATATATATATTATATATTATATATATATTGGTTGGTTATTTGTGTGTGTTGATGAGGTAACATCCGCCACATTAAAGATCCGATCCGCCACATTATTAAAGATCCGCATTCGCATCTGCCCTGCGGATGTTGCGCGGATATTTGTTGTCGAGATTTGATAAAGAATTTTAAATAAAAATACTTTAAGATGAATCTGAACGCAACTTTAATGAAATCTGGGAGTCGTATTCAACTGGTTAATATGACTTCATAATTTCACAGCGTGAATTCATAATATTTGAGTCAACAATCACATGAATTAGGGATGCCAAAAAAAATCAGCGCCTCTAAAGATTCTGAAGCCAAGGTAGACGGCTGACTGAACTACTAATTGATGCCGAGGACTGTTTAAAAAGAAAGAAAATGTAGTAAAAACTAGACTAGAAAAAACGCTTTTTTTGTTTTTTTCTGTTAGAAAAGGGAAAAAAAAAAGTTTTAACTTGACCCCTTCTTTTAATAATCTTTGCACATTAATTTAGATCCCCGTTATAAGAGTTGTGTGTCTTTACCGATATTAGAACATGTTAAATCGTCACCTTGTGTTGCAGTTAAAAAACTTCAATCCGACCAGTATTTAATTCGCCGCCCATTAAAAGAAAAAAAACGAAATCTTCAGAATTACACCTTCTACAAGTAAATCAATAACAGATCACTGGAAGAATTTACAGTCCAGTTATGATGAAGAAACACACGCATTACCAAAGATGTTGTGCAAATGATGAAAACTACACAAAGAACGACTAAATACAAACGATATCCTATCATTGGGAAAGTTTAAAACAAAAGTTTACACACGCTTAAGTAAACTTGCAAGGAAAATACTTGGCCTGTCCCTCCAACTAGTGTTCCAAGTGAGAGTATTTAGCAAATAATGGGCTAATATATGATGAAAAAGAGAAATAGACTCTCAGCAGAAAAAGCAGATAAATTGAGTATTTCTCAAGCACAAGCCTTCCTATATTGAATTTAAATACTTAGGCAATAAAGTATAGTCATCCATTGTAAAATCTCTTCATAAGTCGAGTTGGGGAAAGAGTTGGTGTGGTGTATTTGAGTTGGATCCCGTCCCGCATCCTGGTAACAATTATATTAATAGATGTGTCTAAACTCGAAATATATATAATATAATTAATATATATATATATATATATATATATATAATATATATATATATATATAATATATATATATTAATTATATATTATATATTATATATATAAAGTAATGCACGGATATCATGTTACGAAATTTTGTGAGTAGTATCGATATCTAAGATTTTCCCGATACTTTTAACTGACTCCACACATTTGATTCTTTAATTTGATAGTATATATATATATATATATATATATAATATATATATATAATAATATATATATATATATAATATAATATATATATATATATATATATATATATATACAATATATATATATATATAAATAATTTATGTCTTATATGTATGTGTTTCTATGTATGTCTGTGTCTTGTATGTGTGTGTGTGTGTATGTTTGTGTGTGTGCTTATGTGGATCATAGTTTACTCATATATATTTGTGATATATATATATATATATATGGATCTTTCTTAATATATAATATAATATTATATATATAATATATATATATAATATATAATATATATATATATAATTATATATAATATAATATATATATATATAATTATATATATATATATATAGATATAAATATAATTCTTTTTTATATATATATAAATTATTTGGATAAAGATTAAAAATAATATATAATATATATATAATTATATATATATATATAACCTCCCTTGTTCTCCTACTGAGAAAATTTTTCTGGCACTCTTGCCAAAAACATCTTCTAATAACTTCTGAAATTCTTGCTTCTAGCAAGTTTCCACTTCCATCTGCCGTCGCTAACTTCCAACTGAAAAGCCAATCCTTCGGCTCCTATTTTCCTCTAATCAACCCTGACTATTCTTGCATTCCTCCCTGCCTTCTTCTCCTCTCAGTGTTCCTATTCTTTTGCCTTTATTACATATTGAGTCGGGTCATGCGGCTCCTAGATCTATAACGTTAGGAAGGCGGGTGGCCCCCGTGATAGCATTCCTCCCCGAGTTTGAGGAAGTGTCTTCCGTGCTACCCCGCCCCTCGTTCAAACTATATTCTCAATTCTCAAACTAGCACTTTCCCCTCAGTGTTGAAAGCACGCACATGTTCAACCTATCCGTATAAAAATAGAAGCCCTACTGCAACACCTTCTTCACCTATCGCCTATAGCTCTCACTTTATTCTATCTAAGATCTTTGAAAACCCTTCTCAACTCTCACTTCTTAGACCATCTGGAATCTCATTCTCTTCTCCGATCGCCAGTATGCTTTCGCGTTCAAGGTCTTACTGGCGATAACCATATCTATTTTAACCGATGCACAGGTTTTTCCGTCTTGGAACTACGGGAGATTGCGTGTGGCGCCTTGAACATAGCCAAAAGCATCTTGACGTGTATGGCACGCGTCCACTCTCTCCAAGCTCCCTCCTATGGTTCCTTCTTCTCTTGCTTACTTATGTCTAGCTTTCTTTCAAGTCGCTCAATATCGACTGTTGTTGCGACTTCTTCTTTCTGTCAATAGTGGTGTTCCTCAGGGTTCTGTTTTATCTTTACTTTATTCCTACTTTTCATAATGATCTTTCTCACCTGCACCATCTAACTCTATCCACTCTATGTCCAGTGGACTCGACCCTTCATTCTTCACAACTCATTTCAATACTGCTCCCTCTTTTACTTCTAGAATTCCTCTCGTCTTCTTAATTTTCCGATTCTATTCTCGCGGATCTGAATAGAATTTCCGGGTTGGGTCGTCTCAACCTTGTAAATTTAATTCTTTAAAAACTCAACTTCTACTAATCTCCCTCTCTAAGACCCTTCTAACTTTTCCTATCTCTTTTCGACGTTCTCTCGTCTCTCCTGTTGACAATATAAACATCCTTGGCTCAACATAAACAAAAAAATGTCTTGAACCTCACATCACAACGGTTGCGAGGGCGGAAACTGGAGTTTTGTTTAGACTGCGAGACTATTTTTCCTCTTCTAGCTACTCCAGCTATACAAGTGTCTCATCCGCCCTTTTATGGTGTACTGCTCTCATATCTGGGCTCTGGTTTCACCCGCCTTTTGGACAGGGTCGAGTCAAAAAGCCAAAAGCTTATAAACCTTTCTGTACTTCCACTTCACTTGACCCTCTATATCTGCGCGCGATGTTGTGCTTTATCTCTTTTCTAAGTAGCGTACGGCAGGTTTCGAGGAAATTACCACTCGCGTAACCACCGCACCTTTACGTTGCCCTCGTAGCACAGAGGTGCTGTGTCTGCTCACGAGTTTTTTGTAGATATTGGTACTCCAGGCTAGTTCGCTGCGTGCTTCCTTCTTTCCTGCCCTCTGTTCTGTCGAACTCTCTTCCATCTTCTGTGTTCTCTGAATTTTAATCTCCCTCACTTTAAAAGCCTGCGTCTGTGCTCCATCTGCGTAATTTGCGCTAGCGGATGCAATTTTTGCGTGTAACACCCTCCTGAATAGCTCTGCCCGTGATGGTGGTGACTAAAAAAAAAAAAAAAAAAAAAAAATTATAATATATATATATAATATATATATATATATATATATATATATATATTAATATATATATATATATATTAATAGTATATATAATATATATATATATTATAATATAATATATATTTGTGTTTATATATATATAAGTATAACATATAATTATATATATATATATATAGTATATATATACATATATATATATATATATATAATTATATATAATATATATATATATAATATATATATATATAATATATATAATAGATATATATATATATATCATATATATAATTAATTATATATATATATATATATATTATATATATATTACTGATAATGAGTCTACAATGACGTAGATAAATTACATGATATTATCTTAAACCCCTCGAGCACACAAAGTAAATGAATTAACAGAATTTTTAAATTCTATGCACTGATTATATGAAACAAAATTAGCTTGAATTTAGTTGTAATGAGATCCGACTTTCGTTCTCGGGAAGGTAACTTCTTCAGCGAATTGATGAGCAAATGTGAACGATGTATGTAGATTTCTTATTCTGCAACCTAGTTGAAAATTAGAGAACAGGAGGATTTGATTAGATTTGTTTGAGGTAAATTGTAATAATTGTAATTTGTTTATATGTTAAATTGGTAAATGCGTCTATGAAAGGGTATTCCTGTTTGAGTATTGTAATTTGGTATTTTTATAAAAAGGACTTAATTTTCTTGTGTCGTATCTTTAATGGTATTATGAGTTTGGAAGATGTGATGTTAATTAAGTGATTGTAGTTTCTTTTATGTATGGTTAGTGAGAAGGAAAGTTTATCAGTCTGTAAGTCGTGTTTATGTTGATAGATACATGTGTCAAAGTTGTTGGTTTCACCTAAGTAGTGTTTATTGCAGTTTAGACAGGGGATTTTATATATGCCGGAATTTAGATTGGAATGTAAATTTTTAGGTTTAAGTGCGTGTTTGAGAGTTATGAGGTTGGATTTTGTAGTTAGTATGGTGTTGGATATATGTTTAAGTAATGTGAATTTTCCAATAATAATAGGTAGTTATATTCTGTATACTATTAAGGTTGTGTTGGATTAAGATGTTTTGTGTTTAGGAAGTCTTGAACAGCTTGTAAATTAGGTTTGATGTTAATTTTTAAAAATTATTTAGTGATTGTTTTTTTCCTGTTGTCTAGGTACATTTGTCTCAAATTCTAAGACTCTTGAAAAATAAACTGGATAGAATATCTAGCGATTTTGTGATGTTTCATGTCGAAACCAAATGTATAATGAACGAAGCTGTTGGCTTTTCTAATGTATTTGGTAAAGGGGAAATTATATTTGGACCAGATTATGAGATATAAAAGAAATTGCAAATATATTATTATTGAAATTCAACGGTGAACTTAATATCCTGCTGTTTATGTTAATAAAATTAGAATTGATCTTGTGTTAATTTTCTTCGAGTACCTAAAAATAGAATTATTATATATATAATAATAATATATATATTATATATATATATATATATATTATTATATATATATAATATATATATATATAATATATATAAAATATATTATAATTATAAATAATATTATAAATATAATATATATATATATATACTTATATAATAATATCATATATATATATATATAATATATAAATAATTAATAATAGTATATATATATATATATATATATATATATACATATATATACATTATTATATAATATATGTATACTATATAATATAATATCATACATATAATAGTATAATGTATAATAATATAGTATATATATATATATATTATATAAATATATATACTATAAATATAATAATAAATTAATACATATTAATATATATATTTATATATAGAATAAATATATATATTATATAATACTAATAATATATATAGATAATATATAATATATAATATATATTATATATTATATATATATAGTATAATATATATATATATAGATATATATATATATATTATAATTCAATTAAAATTCTTACTCTTGAATCCATGTTATAATTTTCGGACATCATGTGGTATGTGCCACCTGTATCTTTCGCGGGAAAAAGTGCCGCGAAAAACTTAAACCGAATTATATTGCTTTCTCACGTAAGAAAGTTTATTTTTATATCACCAGGGTTTTTTGTTGATGGTAAAAAAATTGAAGGAAAACGTATAATATTTTTTTTATAAAAAAAATGGCGTTAGGTCGAAAATGCCCATAAGAATTACATGAAAATAAAAAGAGAAATTTAGAAATTAGTTTGTTATGAACCAAGCACAACGTTTCTTACATTTGAGAAGGAAAATGCAATACGTGACTTTCTTTCGAAAAACAAAGCCGTTGAAAAATTTTGAAGAGCATATCCACAATTGTCCGATAATTCCCCACTGTCTGACCTAATGTATGTTAATATAGACGTTTCCGTTTTTGCATTTGTGCCTACGAAACGTAAGAAATGCTCGAGTTTGCGTTCGTTTTTGTCAAACAGCGCAAAATCGTAAGGAAATTCTTACCAAAGGTAAGGAATTTCCTTAATTCAGTAGGTTTCCATTCCTGTACTTCTGAATTTAGCGCGTTCGTACGAAAAAATGAAAACAAACAAGAAGAGGTAGGCCCGTTTGAAATGATGAATATTTCATTCAATAAAATCAGCTTAATCTAATTTCTTCCAAATCATTGATCTTCCCACAAAAGTTGATCAATTATTGTAATATAAACAATGTTTATTTTTTATTTCTGTTGTATCCCAAATTACGGTCCATCACAACGCTGATTCAATTGTTTGTAAACAAAAGTAAACCTCGTAAGAAATAGTGTTCGTTTTAGCACGAAATTCTTGCCAAAACTGTGTAAGCATTTCTTACCGATGCGTAAGCAACAAATGACAGAAAACAGACGCTCCAAAATTATACTTATATATATATATATATATATATAATATATATATATATATTATATTATATGTAAAATATTAATATATATATACTAAATATATATATATTATATATATTAATATAATTATATATATAAATATATATATATTATATATTAATAATTATATATATTATATATATATATATATATATATATATATATAATATAATATTATATATATAATTAATATATATATATATTATTATATAATAATACTATATAAATATAAATAAATATATATATATAGTTACTAGTCATACTATTATAATATATAATATATATAATATATAACTTTGTTGACAAATATTCAAGAATTGTTATCTTTAAATGACTGTATGTAATTTTTTATGTTTCCATTACGATTTGTGGTGAATGAAGTAATATTAAGGGTGAGACTCATAACTAGACCCTCTACTTTTTGAAGCGAAATGAAAAATTTTCATTTTTTTAATTATTATAATCTAGCGAATTAATTTATCCCTGACCATCCATTGTGTAAACATTTTTAAGAAATTATAATTATGATTTTTAAATACAGAATTATTAGAGATGTCGAACTAAAAAAAAATTAATCCAGTCTAAATTTCACCATTCCAGGTTCAGCGATCAAAATTTTTTATCGATAATTATAGAAATCTAATTTTTTTTTTCATATATCTCAACCTCTAACCCATTCTTCTGATTTACTCAGTCAAATTAAATGGAAGCCCGGAGCGCGTAACCGGGGCATAATTTGTTTCTAATGAAATTAATTTTGTTACATGAAAGAGAATTATATGTAGAGACGTTGACTGAAACAATTTTTCAAAATATAGCAGAATTCCGTAGTGGGATCCGAGTCTAAGCCGGAGTATGTTTTTTCTCGCAAGAAATTTTTAAGATGAAAATATTTAATTAGCATAAAGTGTGAATCAATTCAAATTGCAGAAACCTAGTTCAGATACCGACCGAAACTGAAGTCGGAGCCGGATATCGGGTATGAATTTGCTTCAAAAAAACAATTATTTGGAGTGAAAAATTAATGCGATGACGTACTGAACAATTTTAATAGGCAGAATCCTTATCAGATCTGGAGTCGGGTCGAGAATAGGAGTCGGACCGGAGTATGATTGTTTTCAAAAAATATTTTTCAAGCGTGAAAAAGAATTATAAAAGACTGCTGAACAATTTCAAAGTGGCAGAAACCTTAGTCAGATCCAGGAGCCGAAGGCATTGAAGTCAGAGCCGATCCTGTATGAATATTTCTTCCAAAATATTATTCAGGGTAAAAATTTAATTGCCAAAGACTGCAGCTGAACCAATTTCAAATAGTGAACAAAAACTTAGTCTTTCGAGCGGAAAGACAGAAGTCCTGGGTAAGACTAATTTTATTAAGAAATATTTAGGTGAAAAATTTATATATATATATATTTATTAATATATATATAAATAATAATATATATATATATAATATAATTATATAAATATATATATATATCTATATATATACTATATATTATATACTAATAATATATAATACATATATAATATACTATATATGAATATTATATAATAATATTAAATATATATATATAATATAATATATATATATATATATATATTATAATATATATAATAAATCATATATATATAATACATATATATATATATATATAATATATATATTATATACATTATATATATTATAATACTAGATATATATAAAATATATATATATATAACAATAACTATTATATATAATATATATACTAGTATATATTAAATATAATAATATATACTTATAATATATATAGATTCATATATATATATAATATAATTACTATATATATATATAGATCATATATATATATATACGGTAAAATATATATATATAATAATAGAATTAATAATATAATAATATACTATATATATATATATATTATAAATGATATATATATATATACAGTGATGGCAGTATCGCAATACATGCATCGGCGATACGTATCGATCGATACATTTGTATCGGTATCGGTATCGCTTAACAATTCCTAAATTTATCGCAGTATCAGTATCGCTTTTTGTTTTTATAGATGTATCGCGAAAAATCGAATACATACCGATACATGTTGCAAAAAACAGTTATCTTCAACACCAATAATATATTATCATACTATACATAAATATATTATATAATATATATATATATATATATATATATATAATATATATATCATTAATAATAAATTATAAATATATTTAAATATATATAATAAATATATATATATATAATATATTTATTTGTAGATTCCCAACTGGCAAGCAGTCGGGGAGCGACGAAGAGACCGAGGGGAAGAATGGTCGACAGTTGGGAGAGAAGATAAAAAAATATTGCATGGAAGAAGTTACGCTAGACATTTCTGAATAAAAGGAATGGAAGATCATAATCAGTATTTTTTGCCAACAGAACCTCATATAGTTCACAACGAATAGATAACAAATATCAAAGAGAATTCATCAGAGTATCAATTAATAAGACTATAAATATCGTCTGATGTAGGCAACAAGAAATGTGAACAGGGACTACTCATGGTAAAGTCAGTACATATATATATTCGGAAATCAGATTTTATTGGTACGACCTGAAGGTGAAGACTACAAGTGCAGAATAAAGAAACGAGAAATGTGATTAAAGTGGAATCACTGAAGGAAAGTGACAAGAAAAGGGAATATATTAAAAAAATCGAGGACATAGAACAATTAGAAGGAGTCGGAGAGATTGGGGGAGATAAGAAAAAGTAAAAAGGGCAGCAGAGGAGACCCTGGTTAAAGGGGGTAGGAGGAACGAGGAAAGACACAAGAGGCATGACTGAAGAAGTCAAGGAGCAATAAAAGATGAAAACAGTATGATAAAGGTGTTGAAAAAAGAACTAAACAATCAAGGGTCCCAGTATATGGGATAAGAAATGAGACAGAGAGAGTGAAAAGAAGAGTAAAAGAAAACGCAGCAAAGAGAGAGTTAGAAGGAATTATGGAAGATGTAAGGGCAAAAAAGGAAGAGGATTTTTAGATCAAAAACGTATTTAGGATCAAAGAGAAAGTGTGCAATGATCAAGATTAAGCAAGTGAATTTTGGTGAGATCAAACAGACAAAACAGGAAGATAAACGAAACTTCAAAGAACTTTAATGTGAATGAGCAGGTGGGGATGGAGGAGAAGAGAAAGCTGAAGGGGAGGATGAAGAGGGAGAGGAGATCACTATGGAGAAGTTGGAGGTGACTCTAACAATGTAAAGATTCGAAGATGGGATACCCATAGAACTAAACAAAAGAGGAGTAGAGAAATGAAAAATTCTGAATATGTTCAATAGGTTGTTGGAACGAAGCGAAGACCAAGAAAGGGTGCGGGAAACAGACAATCATGAAGTCCAAATAGAAATAAGGAAAAAAGATAACAGGAGGGAGTGTAACAACCTACAGGTAACATTCTTGTTGGACACTTGACATAAGGTAATACTAAAGAGCAAAACACTGAAGAATGTAGTAGACCCACGACTGGGAGAAGAGCGCACAGGACATATAGAAAAAGACAGAAAGCACGACGGATCTCTTGTTCGCCTTGAGAATTAGGTTAGAAAAGGTATGGATATAATAAACGAAGCATAGCATAGTATTATAGAAAGTCTTCAAGAAACAGTCTCTAAAGAAGCTTTACTTCAGTGACCTAGGAAGGACTATGGAGAGTGCTAAGAGAGAATATGCAGTGGAATAAAAGTTGAGAGCAGCTGTGAAGTTTTTAAGAAAATAATAAATTGTAATGTTATAAGAAAAGATATTGAGAAAATAGAATGGTTTTATGACAACTGGAGTCAAAACAGAGAAAGCGTGTTGTCACCAATTTTGTTGTAGCAATCTAGACTGTGTAATAAAGAATGAGAAAGCATAGAAGAGATTAGGACTGATCATATCTGGCCATCGCAAAGATACTTGTGCATGCTGGAGCGAAGAGGAAGATAAGACTGAGAAGTAGTAAATTTGCTGATAGGCTTAGACGAGCCGTTCTGACTATAACACAGTAAAGACTACGATCATTGTGGTTAGCTGGGAAAGCTGAGAGACACTCTCTCGAAGACCTGAAGAAATAGATGGTGGAGAATGCAAAATATTCTAAGAGAAAATTTGAAAAGAGACAGGAAATAGTAAGACCATAACAAAGTAGAATACTCAGTCATGGGTAAGTGTAAGAGCAGGGTACCCCATACTGAAAGAAAGACAAATGAGTATGGAGGTGAAAAGTGTGATATTCGACGAGATGGAAACACCGAATCATACTATATGAGCAAAAAACATGGATTACACCACAAGAAGGATAGTAGAATACACAGTCGGCAGAGATGTAGGTTTAAGAACAGTAGATAGTGAAGACATAAGAGGAGACAGACAAAGAAAACTAAAAATAATAGGAGGAGTTGGAGTGAAGCATATTAAATAAGATGTCGTGCAGCCAGATTTGAGATGGTGGCACCTGGAGAGGAGCAGAGGAGAGTAGTGGCCATTTGAGGAGATGATGAGACAGGGTGGAGGACTACACTGCAGAAGACATGAATGCTATCATCTGGAGAGAGAAAAGAGATTCCTGAGAGGAATACGAGGAAGATGAGAAGAGCCTGGCCCCTGAGAGGTCATTACCTTTCCTGAGCTTGTTGTTAAATTGGTAAATTATAAATTATATATTAAAATATCCTATAAATATATATATATATATAATATTATATATATATATTATATCATAAATATAATATAATATATAATAAAATATATAAATATATAGAGTAATATATATATATAATAATGAAAATTTGAACTCATTGCCTTTCTATACCTTTGCTGCCAAACAACTTCATCATAGCAGTTGAACTTTAAAAAAATTAATCGCCTTAATAATGAGCCCCTTCACGTTATTTCAGCCAACTTACTAACCATTTCAAAGGTTTTCTCAAATACGTATTTCCGTCAGTTATACATCAAATCTTGATAATATGCCATAAAACTTAAGACTATCAATTATAGCCATTCTTAAGATCAATGATCCAAGATTAAGTTAAAGTGACTTATCAATTCGAATTAACAGTGACACGATCTCAAAAACTACTGCAATGACGAAAAGAAGTCCAAGAAAGGCTACGTGAAAATTCTATAAAGGCCCTCACAAAAAGAATAGCCAAATAAGCAGACTGAATTATCAGTTCTAAAATTAGTGCCAATGACTTTTTGATTATGAAATTATCAACTGCATTACCACGACTACATAGCCGAAGATGTTCGCATAATAATGATATTTCAAAATTTTTGCCCAATAAAAGTCAATTTACTGGAATCCTACGTCATTTTCCTATGGTGTTTGCAGTTTTTCATTTCTAAATACAGCACCCCACTTACCATCATCAGCATCAGCTAGAAAGACTCTTCAGTTGTAGTTAATATTCATTCTCCTAAATGAAGCAGACTGTCAGATTGAAATGGACTTAGCCAGTTTCGATATTTTTTAAAAAGAAATTCCAGTGTATGAGAAAAAATCTTTCTAATCTTTTTAGATTCTCAATATTTTCTTACATTGTAGAAGACTTAAATATATAATATAATATATATATATATATATATATAAATACTTAATATATATACTATATATAATATATAATTATATATATAAATAATATATATAATATACATATAATTAGTATATATATTATATATCTATATATATAAAATAACGATATTAATTATAATCTTCTAGTTATAAAAGTATCTAGATACCTGTATCGGCAGACTACATGATCGTTATCGGTATCGCCAGAAGAAGTAAGCAAGTACTTCGTATACGGTATCGCTAACGTCAAATTTGTGTATCGATGTATCGTATCGCTTAATGCAAATTTTTGTATCATTGCCCATCCACTTATATATATATATATATATATATATATATATATAACATACTATATAATAATATATAAATATATATATATATATATAATATATATATATATATATAATAATAATTATATATATATATATATATATATATATACTATAAATATATATAGATACTGATATATAAGTAAATACTTAATACTATATATATATATATATATATACTCTATATTAATATTAATATAATAATATTATAATAATATATATCATATATATAATATATAAATATATATATATTATCTGGCAACTCATCTCTTGAACACTTGACCTATGTTTCACCCACTAGTCCTCCTCTCTATAAATACACCACCTTCGCTCCAATGAGTAAATCTGACCACAACCTTATACCCTTAATTTTAATACTTTCTCTCCAACAGCTCCCATCCTGCCCTACCGTTGTTTTCTGCACTTTGATCTGGCCGATTGGGGGCTTTGCGTTGCTTCAATAACGCTAATATAATTGAATGACTCTTTGTCTCTGGGACGCTTCGACTCCTCGTCCCCATAATGGAGCTGTAATCGTTGATGGTGAGCAGGTTTTCTTTCTTTCTTCGACTAAATCGTTCTCTCTGCTCATAATCCATGGTTCGATCGTGCTTGTTCTCGGCCATTCAGGCTAGAGACGTGCAGATCGAGGATGACAAAATTACCTTCACCTACACTCTTGCATAAATTTTCATTCGGCTAAAAAACGTTGCCATGGAGATATCTTCGACGAGCAAAAGCGGAGGCTATTCATCAAACGAAAGGCGCTAACCTCCTTGTTCTCCACTAACAATCTTTCTGCATCTTGCATCCAAAAACCTCAAACTTCTGACAAAATCTACTTATCCTCCTACTTCATAATCCCGATCTAATGTTCTGTTGCTACTTCTCACAACTGAAAAGCAAACTCTTCGCCTCCTATTTTCCTCAAACATACAACACTCTGACGATTCTGCATCTCATCCTCACTCATTCACTCTCAGTAGTACACTTGACCTTTGACCTTGAAATACATTCGATCCGGTGCATGGGCTCCTGAAATCTACGAACTTAGGAAGGCGACGAGTGACCACGATGCATTCACTTCCCGAGATATTATGACTGGAAGTGTTGCTTCCGTGCTATTCCTCCCCTCGGTCACTATATTCTCATAACTGGCTCAATAACTAACACTTTTCCTCAGTATTGGAAGCACGCACATGTCCAACCTATCCAAAAAAGAAGCCGCTCTGATATCCTTCAAACTATCGACCCAAAGAGCTCACTTGAATTCTATCTAAGATTTTTGAAACTCTTCTCAACTCTCATTTCTTATTTCATTGGAATCTCATTCACTTCTTTTCCGATCGCCAGTTACGAGCTATTCGGAGCTCCAAGTTACTGGCATTATACATTCCTATCTTACTATTTATGTTTCCGACACCTAAGAAACTAACGGAGACTTGCATCGGTTGCGCGTAACATATTCAAAGAAGCATCTGGACGCGTATGGCACGCTCACTGCTCTCCAAGCCTCCGACCTCCTTGCGGTTTCCTCCTTCCCTTTGCTTACTTATGTCTAGATTTTCTTCAAATCGCACAATATCGCGTTGTTTAATGCGGCATACTTCATTCCTTTTCGGTCAAATAGTAGTTCTCAGGACACTTAATTCCTATTTTTCAATAGTAATGATCTTTCTCACCATCCGACATCTAACTTCTATTTTTCACTCAATATGCCGATGACTCGACCCTTCATTCCTCCAACTCAATTTTCAATCTCTTCTTCTCTATTCTCTAGAATTCGCCCGCAATCTTCTCCGATTCATCATACGGCTTATCTGATACCGAACTCCGGGATGAGTCGTCTGAAACCTTGTGAATTCAATCTTGAAAAACTCAACTTCTACAAACTCACCCTCTCTAAGACACCTTCCAACACTTGAACCTCACGGTCTCTCATCCTCTACTGTTACAATCAATAAACAAATCCTTCGCAAATTAACATAAACAAAAAAAATGTCTTGAAACCTCACATCACAACGGCTGCTGCGGCCTCAAAGAAACTAGGAGTTCGTGTTTAGACTGCGAGACTTTTTTTTCCTATTCTCAGTTACTCCAGCTATACAATTGCCTCATCCGCCCTTGTATGAGTACTGCTCTCATATCTGGGGGCTCGGGTTCCACCCGGGCTTTGGATGGATCGAGTAAAGCCAAAAGCTTCATTAAACTGTGCGTACTTTCCAGTTCCCATTTACTCTTATCTTTGCGGCGCGATATTGTCTTTTATCTCTTTCTAAAGTACCGCAGCGGCAGTGCCTCGAGGACTTTATCACTGCTACCTCCACATTACGTCGCCCTCGAAAACTATGGGTGCTGTGCTGCCATGATTTGTGTTGATGTAAGTAACTCCAGGCTGCTGCCGAGTGCTTCCTTCTTTCCTGCCACATCTATTCTGGGGAATTCTCTTCCATCTTCTGTGTTTTCCTGCTGAATTTAATCTTCCCACTCCAAGCTGCGTCTTGTGCTAGCTGTGCCTCTAGTTGTTGACTATCTTGATAGGAACGATGCAACACCCCTTCTGAATAGGGCTCTGCCCGTAAGTAGTGGTGATAATAATAATAGAATATAATAATATAATATATAATATATCATATATATATATATCATATATATAATATATAATATATAATATATATATAGTAAGATATATTTACGTATAATATATATATATAAATATAACTATAATATAATTGGAATCAACGCCTATTATAGTGACTCACCGTAGCACCTTACAAAGTAACTCTTTTGTATATACAGCACAAACCCAAAACGATACGGATATTAGAAACTGCACTTATCCAATTCGATTAAATAAATTCAATAAAATATAAAACTAATATAAATAAATCAGACAAATATTCTGCAAAATAATAAATTAAAAAAGTCAAAAAATAACATTCAAAAACAATAATTCAAATAAATTCAATTAAATATTCAATAAAAAATAAATTAAATTCAAAAATGAATTAAAATTGAAAAGTACAGTCCTCAAACGCAATAAAATTCAATTAATTCAATAATCAATAAATAAAGAAATACATTAAATAAACAGCAAGAAACATAAAGTAACAAGATCATATACATTCTTTTTAACGGTTCAAAAATCAGAAAAGTTTATTATGATTGAATTAAGTAGAGCAATTTAGTGGTAACAGTTCAACAGATTCTAAAAAAATAGAGATTTTTAAATACAATATTATTTTTGAAATTCCTATAAGCAACCGCAATGTTGTTAAAGTAAATTGTTAGGATTACTGACGACGTTCAGCATAATAGAATAATAATATATAAAAATTTAATATTACAAAAATGGTAATTAAAATTGTAATTGAAGTTTTTTACGCATTGAGTTATTAATTAATTTTCATAAAAGTATTAATATAATACGCTCTGAAAAGTCATACAATTCGGCTTTTTTCCGTTCGTCGTAGATGAGAATCACTGCTTGAAATCGCAGTTCAGATATCAATACTATTTCAATATCGTATTATATTTTTTATAAATCGATTTTTATCACTAATATCGAGAATCCATAGTATAACAAAGTGACGGGAAAAAAATATCAAAGAAAATTAAAAAAATTGTAATTAAAACCTTAATCCAATTAACGCACAAGAGAACAAAAGCACAAATTAATATCATTACTCATTCGGTCCCCACTAGCGATAGTATTAGAAGTCCAAGGCAACTCAATATCATAATATATAAATATATATATATAATTAGAATATAATACTATTATATATATATTATATATATATAGATATATATATATATATATAATATATATATAATATATATATATAGTAAACTAAAGATTTCATTTCGACCTATCGATATTTATCGATATTTAAATTACAACTATCGAGGAAACCCATTTGGGAAAAAGCTAGATTTTTAATATTTTTTATATTAAATTTCAGCATTATATTTTTTATATTATAAAAGCGCCATTTATAAAAAATTCTACAAGCATAATGTGTAGCTTCTTATTTTTTAGAATAGAATTCTCAAAAATTTATTCGAACTGTGTTAAAATCCAACTACAGTCTCACGCAGTTCCTGAAGCATTTTCGAGAAACACAAACGTATTCATTCTAATGAGGTCCTTAAAGAAAAATTCAGAAGGAAAAAATGCCACATTCATTGAACACCCTTCTGAGTAAATTATATCATAAACTAAATAAAATAATATTAGTAATTTTTTACTTAAAAAAAACAAACTAGATAATATAAAATAATATATTCTCAATATACAATATATATATTTAAATAAAGTATATATATACCTATATAATTATACTATATATGTAGTAATATATATATATATATAAAATACCATACTAAAATATTAGAGAGATATCAATCTATAAATATAATATATATAAAATATATACATAATAATGACCAAGACCTCTAGAAGGCCAAAACACAAGCCATATCTCAAAACTACATAGAATACAGGGAAAAGAAATACATTTTTGGGATCCTTGGTAAAATTTGGTTGAGAAAATGAAAAAAAATAAAATAAAGATTAAATCAAAACTTGTTTTTTTTTTTTGAAAAATAGGGGAGAGCTCGAGCCGGCGGGTCACCTAACTAATATATATATATAATTAAACGCTTCCACAGCAATAGGCTCGAGCCGACGGGAAACACAGAGGGGGACGTTTTCCAAACCCCGTAGCGGAGGCGGAGAACCCACCGAACGCCAGAATACCAGAAGAGCGGGTTCCGAGAGGACCCTCCAGGAGAAGGAGATAGTCAAAACCCGTGTCCCCGGAGCCGAAGACCCCGACTCATGCCATACGTCGCCCTATACCTTGAGCGTACTCTTTAGTAAATAAAATAAAAAAAATTACTGAAAAGTCTATTTATTTCAACGAGTAACAGTAATAAAATCATCTAATCAGGACTTATTTACTCATTTACTATACTTATTAAATAAATTTTATGTTCTTTTTTTTTTTATTTTTTCTACACTTTCCCGCACTAAAAATGTATCCAGCATTAACCAGCAATGTATCCTTTTCCAGATTAAGCGATTGTAGTGTTAGAGATATGGATTATGGCTTCTTCTAGCAAGGCTTACGATACTATTAAATATAATAGTGTATATAATATTATACTACCTATATATATATAACATATAACTATATAACAATAAATATATAATATATATATAATACTATATATTGTAGTATACTTAGGTAGTATATAGTATACGATAGATATTCGGTAGTCGATATATATTCGATATATCGAAATCGAAGTCAGATAAGAAACTGTAAGTTTTACCATATTATATATATATATATATATAATATATATAGTATATAATATATATATATATATATATAAGTATAACTATATATAATATATATAATAAGTATACCTATAGTATAATACAGATAATATATATACACTATATATTATATATATATACTAGCCTATATTATATATATAATTATATAATATATATATATAATATATTATATACTAACTATATATATAATAAATATATAGATATATATAAGTATATATATATAGTAATACTGTAGACAGCCCTCACCACATTTTGAGACCAAAAATTTTCTAAGTTTAAAAAAAATTCTAATTTCAGAAAAGTTAAGTTTTTTAAGGAAAAATTCTTTTAGTGGCAAGCTTCTAATTATGCCAGAAGCCTTGCCACAAACAATCTTTTTAAAAACCAACTAACTCAACTTTTCGAACTTAGAATTTTTTGAACTTAGAAAATTTTCGTTCTCAAAATGTGTGGG
>JABUQX010032143.1:2500-15238 GCA_015478945.1 Trachelipus rathkii
GCAGTAAATCAGTAAATCAAACCACCCACCCTGCCCCTCCCACCCCATCCATGATCTATTGAATCAAGTCATTCTATTGATAACAACACAAAACTTTTATTTATTTTTATTTTATTTTGTTTAAAAATATATTTTTTACTAAAATTTTTATTCTTTTCAGGTTTATAACTTGAAAAATTTGTGTTTTTACATACCCTAAAGCAGTAAATCAGTAAATCAAACCACCATCCCGCCACCCTACTGTCCATCCATGATCTATTGATCTATTGATTCAAGTCATATTTTTTACCAAAATTTTTATGTTTTACATACCCTAAAGTAAATTCAGTAAATCAGTAAATCTAACCACCATCCCACCACCCTACTGTCCATCCATGATCTATTGATCTATTGATCTATTGATTCAAGTCATATTTTTTACCAAAATTTTTGTTTTACATACCCTAAAGCAGTAAATCAGTAAATAAGTAAATCTCCAGCCCCTCCACCTTCCATGATCTATTGATCTGTTGATCTATTGATCTAATGATCTATTGATCTATTGATTCAAGTTATATTTTGTATAACATAACACAAAACTTTTATTCTTTTTATGTTTATAACGTAAAAATTTTGCATTTTTACATACCTAAAGCAGTAAATCAAACCCCCCCTCCCCCCGCACCCTCACATCCCTCCCACCCTTCCATAATCTTTTGATCTACTGATTCAGGTCACATTTCGAGTATCAATTCGGATAAACATAGGATAAAAATAAGTTCTTTATATACTAACCAACGAATATGTGCTAACGTAACAAAGTTTTCACATTAATAAAGCTAACATAGCATCATCTGAACTAAGAATATAATGCACAACGGCAAACCTAACACACCTTAGTCACGAATAAACTACTAACATTAACAAAGTTCCATACTTAGCAACATTAAAGTAACTAACACAGCGTACAAAACGTAACCTATTCACACATTTTTCAAACATATCTTAAGCAAATCAATGCTAATTTTACTTAACATGGTAATATTTTTAAGCAAACAAATTTAGCATAAAGTTCTTTATTAACTGACCAACGAATATATGCTAACGTAACAAAGTTTTTACATTAACATAGTAATTTTTAACAAAAATTTATCATAACCTTACCTAACTATCCTAATCCCCCAACGAATAATAGCAAAAACATGGCGAATTTTTATCCAAACCATAAACAACCTGATCATTTATTATTATTATTTACATAAAAAATATTCTTGAATAAAATATCAATAAAAAGTGTAATAGTTTACCCTGATTTAAAAGGCAGAAAAAAAATCCAAGTTTAAAAAAAGTAAATCAAAGCCACCCTTCCCTCCCCTCCCCCTTCCCACCTCCGCCCCTTCTCCCACCATCCTATGATCTATTGATCTATTGTTTCATGTCACATTTCGAGTATCATTTAGGATAAGCATAACATAAAATCAAGTTCTTTATACACTGACCAACGAATATATGCTAACGTAACAAAGTTTTAACATCAATAAAGCTAGCATATCATAACCTGAACTAAAAATATAATGTACAACGACAAACCTAACATACCTTACGCGCTAATAAACAGCCAACATTAACAAATTTCCATACTTAACAACAGTAAAGTAACTAACATTGCATACAGAACGTAACCTATTCACATTTTTTCAAACACATCTGTAACATATCATTGTTATTTTTACCTTAACATAGTAATATTTAACAAAAATTTATCAAACCTTCCTAATTATCACAGACCAACAAATATATGTTAAGGTAACAAAGTTTTCACATCAATAAAACTAACATATCATAACCTGAACTAAGAATACAATGTTCAACGACAAACCTAACATACCTCACGTATGATTAATCTGATGACATTCACAAACTTCCATACTCACCAAAGGTAAAGTAGCTAACAGGACATACAAAACTCAATATATCCCCACTTTTCCAACATATCAGCAACAGCTAAAGCAGTATTATCTAACAAAATCCCTTAACAAAGTGACCAATCTATCAAAGATACCACCAGCCTCTTGAACTATGAGTTGATACTACCTTCATCAAAGTGTCACTCATATCAAAATATAACATCAGTTTGAACTCTGAATAACTAGACATTAGCAAAATCTCCCTGGCAAATCCTAACATTACCTCAGCAAAAAACTTAACCTAAGCTCACGTTTCTATCACATCACACCATTAACACAGTAATTATCTTACGAAACTTATCATTTCTCTGACAAATCAGTGTTAATTTCACATTGTCACAGTAATATTTAACAAAACGTAACAGAAATTAAACATAGCCTTACATAACTAACACTTACAATGGGTGAAAACATACAATGATACTAACATTTGGAAGCTAACGAATAAGACACTTAACATTTGGACCTAATGAATGAGTTTCTAACCTACCCCTCATTACACAGCAAACCTCAACCTATCCCTGCTTTTCAATCATATCATCAGCAGCTAAAGCGGTATTATCTAACAAAATTCCTTAACAAAGTGTCCAAACTCTCAAAGATACCAGCATCTTAAGGTATGAATTGATACCACATTCATCAAAGTGTCTTGCATATCGTATATAACATCATTTTGAACTATGAATAAACATGGACATCAGCAAAATTCTCTGTCAAACATCATAAAATAACCTGACGATCATACAGATCAACGAATAAACGCTAACATAATATTTCCTGAACTAAAAACATATAGTACCATAACATACATGCCATACATTAAGCGTGAATAAACTGCCGACAATAACAAAGTATAACAATCTCAAACTTTACTATATGGTTAATCGGATAAACTGGGTGGGATGCGTTTGGCAACAGCGCATCATACAGAGGCGATTTGACAGGCTGTAAGCTTTCAATTATTATTATTATTATTATTTTTCTTATTTTCTTTTTTTCTTTTTTCCTTTTTCTTTTTTTCTTTTTTTCTTTTCTTTTCTTTCTTTTTTCACCTTTCTTTTTTTTCTCTCTCTCTTTTTTTTCTTTTCGTTTCTTTTTCTTTCTTTTTCTTTTTTTCTTTCTTTTTTTTTTCTTTTTTTTTTTTTCTTTCTTCTTTTTTTTCTTTTTCTTTTTTTTCTTTTTTTTCTTTCTTTCCTTTTTTCTTTCTCTTTTTTCTTTTTTTCTTTCTTTTTTTCTTTCTTTTTTTTCTTTTTTTCTTTTTATCTTTTTCTTTTTTTTCTTTCTTTTTTCTTTCTCTTTCTTTTTTCTTTTTCTTTTTTTTTTTTTTTTCTTTCTTTTTTTTTTTTTTTTCTTTTTTTTTTTTTTTTTTCTCTTTTTTCTCTTTTTTTCAAGTTTGAAGTCATTTCGAAAAATAGTTTAGGAGGAGTTTTGACAAATGTCAAAAACATGGGTTTTGGAAAATAATTGAAAATTCTGAGTACGGCATTCGCCCTCCCCGATTTACAGAAGCTATCAAACCAGAAAAACACAAGAAAAATAAAAACGTTTTTATTAAAACCCAAAAAAAAGAGCTACAGTTTGAGTTTACTAGGGTAATCCAGAGACTGATAAATGTCGAATTTTATGTCCATTTTTAGCGGGGGGTGAAAATTGGGTGTAGCACGAGCCAAATATTAGACCCTGTCCTTATGAAAAAAATTAAAAACTTAAACCTAGTGATAAACGTAAACTAATCTGTGAAGACGATAACTTTATCAAGTGTGGATGCAAGGTCTGTTTAAATCTTATAAATGGGGATGTTCCTTTAAATAAACCTCAGAAAGTGAAATTACGTCGTTATAGAAACATCATTCGTAACCTAAAAAACCTTAAGGGGAGGGTCCAAATTTTGCTCCCGGCTGAGTCCCATTTCCCCCCCCCCCCATCTAAAAAAATGGACATTTTTCAGCCGATTTTGACCAAGTAAACACCAAACCGCAGGAATATTTGACAAATGTCAGAAACATTTGTTTTCAAAATGAAAATACCAAAACAATGACTACATACACAGAAAAACAATCGAAAATGACACTTTAGACATTATGTAATATAATTTTAATTTCTTCAATTTAAGAAATTCGTAAAAAAAAAAAAAAAATTGTTGTTAAACCAAAGATTTATTAGAAAATGATTACAACTTAAAAAATCATAAATAGAAACTTTTGCAAAAAGAGGGTGGACAAAAAAACTACCTTTACTCTTTTCAGTTATTGGTCTATTGATTTCTAAGTGGATTGGTCAATAATGAAGAAGATGGCTGTTTTACCTTATTCCGTATATGATAGAATGAAATATTATATGAATTCACAACAACAACAGTATCATCAGTTACAACCCTCCGTGTATCAACAACCACCACAACTACCTGAACAGATTCATCAAGTACAATCATCCATGTATCAACCTCTACAATACCAACTGCTTCACCAAGCTAAACAAAGAAGCAGCTATGAAAAGGAATTGTGTCGATATTAAACTCTGATATTAACGTTCATGAAAAAAGTATCCAATATCAAAACGTAATACAAAAATTAGTACATTTAAAAGAAATGTATCAGAATGGTTTATTAGGTACTTCGAACATGGACAGATCAACTCCTGTATCAGGTGTTAGTGATGAAATGAAAAAGGAAGAAAATAGTTTTAAACATGTGTTGGAAGAAAGTCTACCAAATAGAGGTAAAAAAAAACGGGAATAGCTTTATGTAATATTTTAAAAGATCAGATTTCATGGAACGATCTCGGTGTCAAATCATTATCGTAATAGTTGATGGATCGAATATTATCAATCTAATATATGATCTATCACGTGATTGGAAGGAGGAATTTGTAATGGGTTGGTCCAGAATCAAACATGAATTTCAGGTTATTAATTTTCCCAGAACTTTAGTCCAGAATGAACAAAGATTAGCTGATCTAGATAATATTTCCTCAAGCCCTAGGTCAGATATGAGTCCTACGAATGTTTCTTTCGCGGCTGATAGATTGAAGAGAATAAGCAGAGGCGCATCAAGTTCAGCTCAATGAAGAATAAGAAAAACTTACGTTATTTCTAAATGGCTCAAATCCTGATTATTTATTTCTTTATTGTACTTTTATTTGTTTGTATATCTATCGTTTGTAAGTTAAAATAAAATAAAATAATTCATGTAGACATTTGGTTTCTATATCACCTCACTGTATATATCGATAGTTTTTATTTGTTCACCATGGAGGCTAAGAAGACGGTTGATAAATATTACTACAGTGTCAGAGAACCTAATAGTTATGGCGTTTTTCAAGATTTGCCGCAAAGTTTCCGCATATTGATTAAGAAGAATTGAAAAATTATTTTTAAGAAGAGGCGCTTGCTCTACATAAACCAATACATAGAAAATTTCCTACACGCAAAACCGTAGCCACCCACCTTCATGAAGTATGGCAACTAGATTTAACTGAAATTATTAAATATAGTACTTATAATGAAGGGTATAATTGCATTCTTTTTTGTTATAGACGTGTACTTCAGGTATTTGTGGTTGAAAGCGTTAAAAGATAAACGGTCCAAGACTAGCTTAAGCCGTAAGAGAAATATAAATGAGGATAACAGATATCCTCAAATGATGTGGACAGATAAACTTTCAGAGCTTTTAAGTACCAAATTCCAGGAAATAGTTAATGAGTATGACGTTGGTTATTACAACACATTCTCTGTTAATAAAGCTGCAATAGCTCAAATGGTGCAAGGAACCATTAAAGAAAGAATGCATAGGTACTTTACGAAAATAAATACTTTTAAATTCATTGATATACTACAAGACTTGGCTTACTCTTATAACAGATCTTATCATAGAACTATTAAGACTACTTACTCCTCTAGAGATGTTAAACACAAAACCTAAAGTACGTGCTATAGAGCCAGTGGTAATAAAGGATAATATAAGAATTAATGTGGGTGATTACATGAGAATAGCTAGAACAGGTGAAGCATTTAGAAAAAGGTATGAAAGGAAGTTTTTGAATTATAGAGCATTAGAGAATTTCCCACAGATGGTTTAAAATTATACTATATTAACGATTTAGATGGCGAGCATATAAAAGGGGGGGTTCTTTAGACAAGAAGTTTAATTCTTACATAAAAGCGAGTGAAGTACAAAAAACACTGATCAGTCTACATTAAGAAGATGGAGGGTGAAGATCAGTTCTATTTAACTCTGCCATCCTCGGAATCCATGGATTTTCACCGTGATAATAAAGTTTCTGATTTCACTACAGAGTTAATGAATACCCTTTGTCTTAAACGTGAAATGTACGAAGTAAGGTTATGTGAAATGATACTAGATGTAAGCCTAAAGAATGTAACAGACACTCGATTACCATTTATAATGTATAGAAGTGCAGATTGTGTTAAAAACATATTGAAAATATAAAATACTGATGGAATGAAATTCTTCACGCGTGGGGATAAAGATTATTTCTTTGAAAGGTTTTCTATAAGACGAGGTCTTTATAAATCACTCGAAGACATGTTTATGTACTTAAACAATAAATTTGGATCAAATCGGATATGTAAAGATTTAATTTTGATAATTAATAAAGCTATTAACGAAGACAGCATGATAGTCACTTTTTATAGTCTAGCTCATTTAAACTTGAAAGATAAAAATGTGTATATATATTTCAGAGATCTGAATGATTCCGTAAATGTAATTACATTCGGGACTATGTGATATCGCAAAGATGGGGTAACACTTCAACTTTAGATGAATTAATTCTTTGCATCCCTACTATAGAAGAGTATATTGGTTAATACATCGCCCAAAGTGAAACTGCTAAATCGATACATTTTGCATGTAAACCTTCGGAGATGTTACAAGACCCTAGTGTAGCATATATTTATTCAGATATTGTAGAACATTAGTATGTGGGGAACACTAAAGCCCCATTATTAAGAGTAGTACGTTTCCCTGAAGATAGTGAGTAATAACTTTTCTAATGTACATTATGTACCTTTAAGTCGATCCCAGTTTGGGTTCATATGAGTATATATAAGGAATGTTGAAGGTCAGTCATGCCCATTTACAACCGCATCAGTGTTGTGTAAAGTTCATATATGAAAGAAGCTCCGTTAAATAATGGAAAGAAAAAAAGTTCTTAAGGTTTCCAAATTACAGAGAAAGTATGGGTTAGGAGGATTTTTTGCTAAATTAATGAGAAACGCACTTCCTGAACTCAGAAAAGGGGCATAAATACGATACATGATATAGCTACAGGTGCTAAAAAGAGACGTATAGCTGATGTCTCTGATGAAATGTTAGATGATGTTAAACGAAAAATAAGGCGTAAAATGACTGGTAGAAGTGTAGGTTACAAGAGAAAAAAAAGTTGTGAAAAGATCGGTAAAGAAGAATAAGAAGAAGATAAATGTAAAAAAACTGTTAAAGAAAAAGCTTATTGACGTCTTCGATATTTAAAATAAAAAATACTATCGAAAATTTGGACACCAGGGAATTAGTGATTTGTTGTTGAGAAAAGGGAGATGAGGGAGCGGGGGAGAAGGATAAATGAAGGCATACCACTCTTGACACAATTTTTATAATCCCGAGGTTTGATGACGTCATATCAGAAGAACGTTGATGGCCATGCAGAATTATACGGGGCTTTTTTGTTCCAAAGTTCATGGAAGAAGGTTGTATTAACTCAGTCTGTGTAATTTTCAAGCCCGTGCACGGTGAAGAACGTTCGTTTCTTTTATGTCAATTGTAATCATCAAACATCACCTTAGGATTTATCCGGATGTATATAAAATTACGGTAAGCTCCTATTCTCTTATTTTCTTTTATAACATTTCACTAATTTGTTTGGTGTCTTTAAATTTAAGTTCCCTTAATTAAAAATAGTATTATCACTGAGCTGTAGCCCCCTCCTATGAAACTTACAGTTCCTATCTTGTGGGACTTACACAGTTTGATCTAACGTAAGTTAGATTTTGAAAGTATAGGAGTAGTAATTTAATTTCTAATTTAATAGTTATTGAATTTAAGGTTGCAGTGGACTCTGAAGTTACCCTATACATTTGTAGATTTAATTTCTGAGCCTAAAAAAGTTGAAATATGGTGCCCAGACCCGGGAGAAACTAATTGGTAAAATTTAACCCTACTTAGTAGTCAAATTAAAAAGAAAACTATTTGACCATTCTAAATATATTTAAATTTCTTCATCGTAGTGCATTGGGTAATTAATTAATTAATTTAGATAAATAAATATATATAAATAAATATTGATCTAATTATAATTTTGTATAAATTATAAATAAATAAATTTACATAGTTCTAGCATTAAATATTCTTGCGCATAGGCTGGTGACGTAATGTCACGTGGTGCGTTAATTCTTGCGGAGACAGAATATTTATAATTAAATTTAAAGTTATATTTGAAGTAACACTTAACTTGTGTTATTTAAATTAAGATAATAATTCGTGTATAAATATATTATTGATTGATAATATATTTATAAATAAATAAATAAATAAATGTACATAATTCTATAATTAAAAATTCTTGCGCATAGGCTGGTGACGTAATATCACGTGGTGCGTTAATTCTTGCGCAGACAGAATATTTATAATTAAATTGTAGTTGAAGTAACACTTAACTTGTGTTATTTAAATTAAGATAATAATTCGTGTATAAATATATTATTAATAATATATTTATAAATAATATTTTTTATAATAAATAAAAATATAATTAATAGTGATAAAATTATTGCGCATTCAGGTTTGCGCATCTTATGATCAAAATAACAATGGCGGAGGCTTGTACCTAGAATACTGTAAATACTTTTGCCTATGCCAACAAAGCTGTTTAATATTTCAGTGCTCAATTTAAAATTAAATTTAAAATTAAATTAAATAAAATAAAATTAAATTAAGCGGACGCCTGAGAAAATTAAATTTAGTGGCCCATGCCAATGTTTTGATACGGGCCTACAATAGTAAACTTATATGAAGCATAAAAAATTCGGTCCTTGGACGAGCATTTATGTGGCTATATTAAGTTTGATAAACCATTTTATGTGTTTGATGAAAAACATATTTGAAACACATGTTAATTAGAAAACTCGGTCCTTGGACGAGTGTTTGTGTATAAATATTAGGGTCATATTTTTTTTTGTCTAACATAAATTGTCTTTGGACGAGTATTTATAAATTTAATGTTAAGTTTATGTAAATAAATAATAGGCTTAGTGTATCAACTTGGCCTACTTATATAGGCTTGCGCATAAGATAAGCTCATTGGACCTAACTTAGTAGTTAAAGGCCTAACATAGGCCCATTAAGCCCTACTTTAGTGTTTAATTAATACACATTAAGCCCTAACTTACTAATTAAAGGTCTTAGTGACAATTTAAATTAATTAATAATTCTTTTAAATAATTTCTGCCCTTTCAATAAATAAATAATTGAAATAATTTATCATTCTCTTATCATTTAAAATGGAAGATTTGTTAAATTCAATAAAATCTCTAAAGAGAAAAAAGTCAGCTAGAAAGGGTGTGATAACTAGGTTGACAAATGAATTTAAAGCCATAAAAGAGCTTTCAAAATTAGAATATGAAAATCTCATACAAAATATTATGAGATACAAAAGTGAAATTCTATCCTTGGATGAGGAAATAATAGGCTTACATGATGAGGCTAAAGATATGGAAGAGCAAGAATCTATTGACTTGCTTTACCAAAATGATGTATATATAAATAGTATAAATAAATACTTAGATGAAATTAAGGCTCAGTATAACCAGTATATATCTTTAAAAGAAATGAAAGATAATGAGAATTTTATTGACACAATTAGAAATAATAGTATGCCTTATACTGATAATAGATATAGGGCTAGATTACCTACATTAGAAATTCCTACTTTTGCTGGTATAAACTAGTTTCCATCATTTTTGGAATAAATTTAATTTTTAATAATAGGAAATAAGGAAGAATTGTCCAATGTGGACAAAGTTGTCTTATCTCCTTAAGTATGTGCAAGGTCCTGCCTTAAAATTAATTGAATCATATTGATGCTAATTATGATACAGCATTAACTATTTTATGTAAACATTACAGAAATCAAGAATAAAAAATCGAACTTAATTTCCAAATTAATAAAATAAAATATATAGATTCATATAGATGATATTTCAATTTTATAGAAGAGAATGTTTATTGCGGACAGATTCAAAAATAATATAGATATAGAAAAGTTCATCTTGGATAATTTGTCCTCTCATCTTGGAAAAACTCCCCAAATAGTACGGGAATTAATTTCAACAAAAAACTTAAATAAAAACAACCTACTTTACTAAGAAATAAGAGAAATTTCTAACAATTTTGACTTATATAATTCTGTTTTAGACTAATAAAGCATAATCATAGTTGTAAATAACAATTAGAAATAAAGTTATAAAATGCTCAGAAAAGAGAAAATTTAACTACACATCGTAAGGTTTATGATCCAAATAAAGCTCCTTACAACACTTTAAAACAGATTGGTTATCATACCCATTTAAGTTGTAAAATTTGTTCGAGGAACATCTCTCAAAAGCTTTGTTGAAACGATATAAAACACATTCTGCCGGGTTACAAAGATGCAGTCAATTAAACTTGTGTACTTGTACAGGTGAACATGATACCAAAGCATGTTATACAAGGTTAAAATTTCCATGTAAAAATTGTAATAAGGAAGACCATGTAATCAGTATGTGTCCCAAAAGTCTTATATCTTCTAATAATTCTAAAAATAAAGTTAATAATGTAAAGAAAAGGGAAGACAAGAAAGAATTACAAAGTGGTAATTTGCTGTTAAATGATTTACATCACTTTTGTTACCAACAATGACTCTTGATTTAAAAACTAATAAAGGTTCTTTTCCAGTAAGAGCATATATTGACACTTGTTCCCAACAAACCTTTGTAAACAAAAATTTATTAAAAAAGTTAGAAATTCCTATTCAGTCTGAAACTGAAACAAGTACTATGTCAGTGACTCCCTTTGTAGGGTCTCAATGTGAAATAAATGGAAACTATGCTGATTTAACTCTAAAAATTAGTAATGAAGAACACACAATTCAAGCACTTGTAGTAAATGAACCTTATAAGGGTTCATGTCATGTTCCTGTCTTTCATAAGCTTTTGAAAAACTTAAACATCTACCTATGTATTGGCAGAATAAAGAAATAAAAAGGTGACCTTAATATTAAAATAGTTGTATAACGGTCGTTGATCCATCACATGAACTTGTGTTAGTTTTCATTAAAATAGAGAAAGTTTTGGCACTGCAAACAAACATAAGTGACGTGGGGAAACATCAAAAAATATATGAATTCTGAAACTTCACTACCACTTATGCCTTGTTGCTTGTAGAATATGTTCAATTCAAAACATTCACAACAAATACATTTCCTCAAAATAGGTGAACAACACTGAGTGAGAAATTGTCTTCTATTAGGGAAAGAAGAGTGAATGAATTTATTCTTCTTTATAGAAAACCCCTATGTTGTTTAGAAAGATTATGGGTGCTGGAATCTATTGGTATTTTAGATACTGTAAATACCAAGTTATCCAAAACTAATGATTAAAAATTTATAATTCAATATTGTACAAAAAATGAAAAATATCATGTTGAGCTACCTTGGATAGTTACCCAATTGTTTTAAATATTCTTTTTAAATAATCTGGTTTTTATCAAACTTTATTAATAAATTATAAAATTATCAGGTGGAAGAGTCACCAAATGCATCATGATTGGACAAGGCGATCAGCCAATAAATGAGAGTTCGCCAGTCATACCTCTAAATCTAATAAATGCGCAGGAAATCAACTAATATTTGGCAACATAAAAAATATTATAAAAAAAAGGTAATTTAATTGTAGTTTAAAAGATAAAAATAAAATTAGTTTAAATGATTGTCTAGTACAGGGTCCTAATATGGTAAATAATCTTGTCAAAGTATTAATTAATTTTAGATTGGGTAAATATGCTATAGTTGCTGATATCGCAAAAGCTTTTTTAAGTATACAATTAAAATTAGAATATGATAGGAATCACTTAAGATTTCTGTGGTATAAAGAGCCAGATGATCCCACCAAAGGAATCATGACTTATAGGTATAAGGTTGTCCCATTTGGAGCTACTTGTTCACCCTGTATATTGGCTTAACAATTAATCACAAACTTAATTGGCTTCCTGATTCTCCAGTTTTGCAGTTTCTAAAAAATTCCTTTTATATAGATAATTTAATAGGGTCTGTGGATACTGAAGTAGAATTAAATAGTATCTATACCCAGTGAAATGAAATAATGCAGAAGGGAAATTTTAGTTTAGCTAAGTAGATTTCAAATTCAAATTTACTTAATTCTTTAATTCACAGTGATCAACTTAGCTATAAGTGGAGTTTCTCCTATAAAACTTCTGGGACTCAGTTGGGAATTAGATGTAAATTCAGCAGACTGTGATACAATTAGTACTAAAGCATATGATTTAAATATTAATGCAACAAAAGTGAAGTATTACTCTGCAAATCATTTAAAATATATTACCACATAGTACCTTCTTCTACCGTCCACTCAGTCACAACGTCATAACTTGAAATTTATGGAAAACAGAATGGTTGTATCAAACACTATCATATAAGGCTATTATAACATTGCCAAAAGTCTTGAAAATTTAAATAAAATTAAGAGTATAAAAATTAAAAGGTATATGGGTTCTAGAAATAC
>JABUQX010032144.1:0-43090 GCA_015478945.1 Trachelipus rathkii
CAACACAGAGAGATTAATAACCTCCGCAAAGTAAATTCTTTAAAGAAGTATTCTTTTGTACCAATCCTGGACCTAAGCAGATCACGAGTATCTTCACATTGTAATATAAGTTTCAACCATTCTACACTTCTGTACCACCAACATCAGAAATAGATTGTGAGCAGAAACATTTTCTTATGCTCGTATTTAATATCATTTCACATAATCCCGCTTCGTATTCCTCTCTTTCAAGTTGTATAGGATTCATTAACGCAGTTGTAAAATCCGAGAGTTTATTATCAGGATGTAAATAAAGAGGCTGGAAGAACGGAGAGTAAATAAAAGTGATCTAACTCTCCAGATTATAATGAAACTGATTAATAATTCCTTAATTTCACACTTCTTTTATATAGTATTAACTTGCAGGGTATCCCCTCCATTTCACAAGTAACTGCTTATTTTTTCTTTATCTCTCGTAGCTAATATTTTTTCTATTTTATATAAATTCGTGAGTTTCAGGATTAAATCGTACTTTTTGTATTTCTTTTTATAGAACCCTCCTTTTATTTTGTTTCACCATCTTGTGTGTATTTTATAATAGTTAAAATATCACGACGAATGGGCGGATGTTGTGCACTTTAAAAACTTCTGTAGACCCTCGCTAATTTATATCCTTTTCTAAACCTACCTCCAGTACGTGATACAGTTACTTAAGCATCCACTCTATCTCCTGGAATTTGCTTTTTTTCTGGTATTCTTTTTCTTGATATCTAGATGTGTGCTTCGAGTGGGCTCTAGTTTTTTGACATTTCTTAAAGGTGTTTGTTATTTATAGTTCTATGGTAAAATCTGTTATAATAAGAATAAGCTAGATCGGCCAGTATATCAATATATTTAAAAGTATTCTTTTTAGTAAACTACCTATGCAATTGCGTTCTTTATTAGAACGCAGTACTATTTCAACATAGCCGCTTTGTTTACGGAAAATTGTATTGTAATAGCTTATACCATACTCCCAAGTCAGCCTCCTGAAACTCTCGGCCTTGAATTCATTCCTGAATACTGTCAGATCGTTTAGGGGCCTTAACGTTCAGCCACTCTTAATTTCATGTACTGCAGCGGCAAACTGTAGCTGATCTTTTATCTTTTAAGGGCTTCAACCAAGTATCTAGAGAATACGTCAATAGTAAAAGTATGTATTGAATCTATCTATTAATAAGAACTATATTTAATTTTTCCGGGATAAATCTAATTCCATAACCACTATCAAGCTTGCGGAGATATGGTTTTCTGCGTAGGAAATTTTTTTTCTTCAGGTTTATGTAGAGAAATGCTCTTCTCCCCTCTAAATATGCTTTTTAACCTCTTTTTCTCAATATTAGGATACCTTAAAGGCAACCTAGTGAAGCCCCCCAAAACTATTGGTTCCTCAGATTGAAAGTAATACTTATCAACGCACCTCCTTCGCCTCCATGTTGGCTACTGACCGCACATGTAAACGGTTATATATATATATGTACCAAAATGTGCTATAAAGTAAAAGGTTAAAGAAAAAGGTCTAAAAAATAAACATTTATCTTATATACAAGCATTACACTAAATAACATATATGATAATACATATTACGATTTTAATCCAATTAGGTTTTATTATAAGTGTTTTTCTTATTCTTCCTTTGGTAACCGTTTAAATTTATCTGAAGCATAAGAAGTGCCTAAGGGACTTGAATCAGGTCTTTGGCATCGTTTGGGAATTATCCAAGTCTGCTTTAATCGTTAGTGTATTTAAGATTAAAGTTCTGGGAAAAAATTTATAGTCTGAAGTTCTTGTTTGATCTCATTCCATCCTTTTACAGGGCCTTTCTTCCAGTTACGTGAGAGATCCGGCTATCAAATCCACATATTTTGAACCTTTAACTATTTCATCATCCATTACGATTTGCCTTGTTCAATTAAAATTACCTTTTTGTTTACTATGATATTGGATAAAAGTTTTCTGATTTACCTCTAATAGTTATAGCTCTCTCTAGGATCTTTTTTAAAGATTTATCTTCCTTTTTCCACTTCGTTATACTTCTTAGAATATCTATATCATCGGGATAAGCGGGTTTACGGATGGTAGATGTAGATGGCAAGTCTTTAAGATCTAATCATTTTTGTCATGGCATCTTGGTATAAGATACGTTTCTCATGGATGTTAATGTCTGAATTTAATATCCTGTACACTTCTTTCTCGTAATTGGTTATCTGTTCAACTTAAGGATCATATAAGCTGGGAGGTAGAGGCTGCTGAAAAGATAATGAGTCGTTCACAATATAAGGATTCTGTTGGTGCAACTGTTGTTGTTGAAGTGAAAGAGGTTGTAATGCCAATGCATTGTGTGGTAATATCTGCATATATTGGGTTGTGAATGATAAAACTGTGACTGTGGATTTTGCACAGTGCGGTAATAACTGTCCATATTGAGGTTGTGAATGCTGAATCTGAGGAACTGAATTCTGTATCAGATGCGTATTATTATCACTTCATTTCTTCATACCATTATGAAATAGAAGTAAGCAACTTCTTCATCTGGACAACCCTTAGTTATCAGTGGAGCTATAACTGAGAAGAGTAATGGAAGGAATCCCCTCGCCATCCCCTCTGTAGTAAATTTCTTTTTAAATTTTTTTCAGATTTTTTATGTTGAGGGAGGAGTTTTTTAATGATGTTATTCTATAACGAACGTGCTTCACCTTTGAGGTCTTTTAAAGAAGCATCTTCCTTTATAAGATATTAAACAGCACTCACATACACAACTGGATAATTTCTCATCCTCGCTAATTAGTTTACGTTTTTCCGAGATATGGGTTTCAAGCTTTTTAAAAATTTTTTTATTAAAAGCAGGAATACTTTACAACTAGAGCACTCATTATTCAGGTATGTACAAATTTCTATCTCATAGGGTAGAATGTTGGTACGGAGTAAAACTCTGTACGTGTTTTTGGTGAAGTTCACACATCAAATTACCGTGGGGGCGAAGTAACCTCCTTATATACTTTTAAGAACTCTTTCCTTTGAAGGGGAAACATTTGAGTTGCCAATACATTAATTTGACTCATGTCTCTTCTCTGTCCCAAACAACAGTAAATACTGAGTGTTTAAAGAAACACTTCGCATATGCTTGCCTTGATGAAAAATATTCTGTTTTATGAAAAATCACCGAGTTATTTAGATGGTGAGAAAAAACTGTGAACGCTTCTGCTTATTTCCAAATTCATTTTGTGCATTAAATCATCTAATACAATAATTTTGTGGTCATGTATATTGTCCAACGATCTAATATCGTATATGCCTTCATGAAATTGAACAACATCTTTATATTCCTTAAATTTTTCCTGATAAAACATTAAAACACCATATTATTTTTACAGGGGCTTGCTCAAATATCCATTACCATTTCTTTAAAAATATTTTATAATAGTAAATTTTATATGCTGGCTTTGAATGCAAGGACTTCCGAAAATCGGAACGTCAATTTCTCCACCATCCATACTCTTTCAAATGAATAATGAGATTATTAAAGCTGTAAAGCAGTAAAGTCATGTTTTTTTATAAATTTCGTAATTTTATTAAAATAAAATGCTTTATATTTTTGTACACTGCGTGTGTTTTTTCTTACATTACAATTTTTAAATAAAAAGTAATTAAAACAAAAAAAAATAATAATAATAAAAATAATAATAAATAAAAAGTATTAAAACAAAATAAAAAATATAAAAGAAAACATATGTTAATAAATATATGAGTTAAAGCGTAAAGCATATGAGTTTAAAGCAGTAAAACAGTAAAAACAAAAGCATAGTAATCCCTATTGATTTACTGATTTACTGCTTTAAGGTATTTAATGGTTAATAAATATATGAGTTTAAGCAATAACGCATATGAGTTTAAAGCAGTTAACAACAGTAAACAAAAGCATATCTATCCCTTTAGTGTTAGGTAACACCTCTATTGATTTACTGATTTACTGCTTTAAGGTATGTAATGTTAATAAATATATGAGTTAAAGCAGTAAAGCATATGAGTTAAAACAGTAAAACAAAAGCATACTAATCCCTTTGGTGTTAGGTAACACCTCTATTGATTTACTGATTACTGCTTTAAGGTATGTGAATGTTGAGTTAACAGCAAGTAAAACAGTAAAAGCAATGTGAGGTTAAAGGCAGTAAAACAGTAAAACAAAAGCATACTAATCCCTTTGGTGTTAGGTAACACCTCTATTGATTTACTGATTTACTGCTTTAAGGTATGTGATGTATGAGTTAAAGCAGTAAAGCATATGAGTTAAAGCAGTAAAGCAGTAAAACAAAAGCATACTAATCCCTTTGGTGTTAGGTAACACCTCTATTGATTTACTGATTTACTGCTTTAAGGTATGTAAAGTATATGTTTTTAATAAAATTTCGTACAATGTAGTAAAAAAATGAATGATTCATAGTAATATTTGCAAAAGAAATTCTTTGAAATAGATAAAATGTCAACAGATGAAATCGTTCACGCGGGAATTTTGCGTCTGCGGACGCACGCGGCGGTGGTTACGCGGTAATATTGCGCCTGTGGGTGCACGCGGCGGTTTCGCGGAGGGGGTCACCTGCGGACGCGGACTCGGAAACGTTTGCGTTCACTGTCTCAAATGTGTAACTCTTTAGATATATATTTCTGTCCCGTGCTATATATAGTGTTAGAAAAAGACCTAATCATAGTAGGAGCACCCGAGCAACTTGTAATATACACAATCGAATCCTCATACCTGATAACCTAGGGGTAGACACCCATATTAGGTGCATTCGGGCTCAGGGGAGGCTAGAAAGGCTTGAAAAAAGTGGACTCAGTTGGCACTATGTGGCACTCCCACCTGGCACTCCAATCTAATACTCATTAAACACTAATAGAACAATCCTTCAGATACTCCCTTACGTGTTTGATTGGAACCATCAAATGCTGAACCAACAATAAATTGAGTATCTAGATAGTGCACCATTCAAAGATGAACCGCCAAAGATGATGGCTCAAAAGTTGAGGTCATCAATAATGCCTGAAGGTCATAAAAGTTGAGCCATCAAAGTTGCGCCATCAAAGTTGAGCCATCAATGTATGTGTGTGTGTGTGTGTGTGACGTCTGGCACAACCCTTCTTCGAAGGGTTGAAAAAAAGTCTCATGGTAAAAAATCTTCATAGGGCCCAAAAATTGTCCTGGAATACAAATGGGTTGACAAAAAATTTGGTTCTCAAAAATTTGCCCCCTGGAATGACTCAAAGGCTGGCGCGAAAAATTAGGGTTGCCGGAAAAATTAGGGTTGCCAAAATTGACCCCTGGAAGACCAAAGGGTTTGCAGTGTGTGTGTGTGTGTGTATGTGTATGTGTAGGGGTAGGTGCGACTGCGGATGGAAATAAGTTAGGACAGATCCATACAGGCCAGGTACCTATATGACCTCATGTTAGGGACAGATACCTACCAAAGGCAAGGAAGCAGGTCCCTGGATGAGCTCAAGATAATCCCTACTAAACCCTCCAATGACGCTTTTAAGATATGGTCAATTTCCAGCCCTTGGATACTGTATCAAGGCCGAAATATCAAGGCCAAAACCGAAATATCAAGGTTAAAATTATCAAAAAATAGGGCTAAGCCCCTAAAGGGGGGGAGATACGTACGACGGATGCTTCGCATTCGTCTGGCGTGCCCCAAAAAGGTACAAGGCCAAAAAAGGTCAAGGCCAAAACATCAAAAAATAGGGCTAAGCCCCTAAAGGGGGGCCGAAAATAGGGGGGAGATACGTACGACGCGTCTGGCGTGCCCCTTCGCAAGGTACAAGGCCAAAAAAGGTCAAGGCCCAAAAAGCAGTAAATCAGTAAACCAAACCACCCACCCTACCCTCCCCACCCCTCCATGATCTATTGATTCGTCATATTTTTTACCAAAATTGTTGTTTTACATACCCTAAATCAGTAAATCAAACCCACCTCTCCCGCACCCTCCTATCCATCCATGATCTATTGATTCGTCATATTTTTACTAAAATTGTTTTGTTTTACATACCCTAAAGCAGTAAATCAAAACACCCTACCCAGTACCCTCATACCCATCCTATGATATATTGATCTATTGTTTGATGTCACATTTCGAGTATCAGTTTGGATAAACATAACATAAAATCAAGTTCTTTATACACTGACCAACGAATATATCCTAACGTAACAAAGTTTTCACATTAATAAAGCTAACATATCATCACCTGAACTAAGAATATAATGTACAACGACAAGCCTAACACACCTTAAGCATGAATAAACTGTTAACATTAACAAAGTTCCACACTTAACAACAGTAAAGTAACTAACATAGCATACAAAAACGTAACCTATTCATACTTTGTCAAGCATATCTCTAAAAAAAATTTATCATAACCTTGTCTAAATTTCATACTGATCAACGAATATATGCTAACGTAATAAAGTTTTCACATTAATAAAGCTTACATAGCATCATCTGAACTAAGAATATAATGCACAATGACAAACCTAACACACTTTAAGCCAGAATAATCTGCTAACATTAACAAAGTTCCATACTTAACAACAGTAAAGTAACTAACACCATACAAAAACGTAACCTATTCCCATTTTGTCAAGCATATCTCTAACATATCAATGTTAATTTTACATTAACATTGCAATATTTAACAAAAATTTATCATAACCTTGTCTAATTATCATACAGACCAACGAATATATGCTAACGTAACAACAGTTTTACATTAACATGGCAATATTTAAAAAAAATTATCATAACCTTGTCTAGTTATCATACTGATTCAACGAATATATTCTAAACATAACAAAATTTTCACATTAATAAAGCTTACATAGCAGCATCTGAACTAAGAATATAATAGACAACGACAAACCTAACACACCTTAAGCAAGAATTAACTCGCTTAACATTAACCAAGTTCCCATACTTAACAACAGTAAAGTAACTAACATGCATACAAAAACGTAACTTATTCTCAAGCATATCTAACATAACAATGTTAATTTTACATTAACACCGTAAATTTAAAAAAAATTTATCATAACCTTGTCTAATTATATCATACAGACCAACGAATATTTGCTACCGTAACAACGCTTTTTACATTAACATTGTAATATTTAGGAAAAATTTATCATAACCTTACCTAACTATGATAATTCCCAACGAATAATTGCAATAATAAGTTCTTTGTATACCCATAGCTTATATTTTTATGCCCTGACCTGACCTTCTTCTGAAAGTGTAATAATTTACTAATCCTGAAGCTGTAAATCAGTAAATCAAACCATCAGCCCCTCCCCACCCCTTCCATAATCTATTGATTTATTGATCTATTGACTCAGGTCACACTTAGAGTATCATTTCGGATAAACATAGCATAAAAATAAGTTCTTTATATACAAACTAACGAGTATATGCTAGCTTAACAAAGTTTTCACATTAATAAAGCTAACATAGCATAACCTGAACTAAGAATTTAATATACAACGACAAACCTAACACATCTTACACCCGAATAAACTACTAACATCAACAAAGTTCCGTACTTAACAACAGTAAAGTAAATAACACAGCGTACAAAACGTAACCTATTCACACTTTTTTCAAGCATATCTCTAACAATATCAATATAATTTTACATTAACATGGTTAATATTTAACAAAAAATTCATCATAACCCTGTCTAATTATCATACGGACCAGCGAATTATGCTAATCCAATAACAAAGTTTTTTACATTAATATAGTAATATTTAACAAAAAATCATCATAACTCTACCTAACTATCATAATACCCAACGAATAATTGGAAACAAAGTTTTTTAAAACATAACATATAAAATAAAGTTTTATCCAAACATAACATAAAAATAAGCTCTTTGAATAAAATATCAATAAAGTGTGTATACGTTTACTGATTTTAAAGCAGTAACATCAGTAAATCAAATCACCAGCTGCTCCACTCCCCTCCCAACCCCACTTCCATGATCTATTGATCCTATTAGCTTCAAGTAATACTCGAGTATATTTAGGATACAACATAACAAATAAGTTCTTTATTATACTGACCAACAACATATATGCAACGTAAACGAGTATTTAAACATCATGAAAGCTAACATATATAACCTGAACTAAGAATATAATGTACAATGACAAAACTAACATACCTTACGCACGAATTAACAGCCAACATTAGCAAAGTTCTATACTTAACAACAGTAAAGTAACTAAACTGCATACAGAACGTATCCTTTCCACAGTTTTTCAATCATGTCTGTAACATGTTTTATTTCCTTAACATATTAATATTTTAAAAAAAATTTATCATAACCTTACCTATTTATCATACAGACCAACGAATTTATGCTAAGATAACAAAGTTTTCACATCAATAAAGCTAACATATCATAACCTGAACTAAGATTATAATATAACTACGACAATCCTAAAACACACCTCACGTATGAATAATCTGCTAACATTCACAAAGTTCTATTATCAACGGTAAAGTAGCTAACAGGACATACAAAACTCAATGTTACCCCACTTTTCCAACATATCAGCAACAGCTAAAGCAGTATTATCTAACAAAATACGTTAACAAAGTGACCAATCTATCAAAGATACCACCATCTTGAACTATGAATTGATCCTACCTTTATCAAAGGGTCACTCATATCAAATATAACGTCATTTTTGAACTATGAATAAACGTAGACATTTAGCAAAATCTGTCCGTGAAGTGTAAAATTAGGAGACTATAGTTTTTTAGAGGTGATTAGAAAAAGTAATCAAGATAGAGGAAGAATAAAAATAATTTAGTTATTCCTTATTCTCGAATAAGTACAAATAATTTTGATATAAGTTGCATGAATCGGTAATTTGGACACCATTCCCAGCATTGTTTAGCGAGTTTATATATATATTATATATATATATATTATATATATATATATATATATTATATATATATATATTATATATATATATATATAATATATATATATATATATATATATATATATTATTATATAATATATATATTATATAAACTTAGTTTAGTTGTAATTGTTATACAAAAAGATACTAAATATGACTTTAATTCATTGCAGTGGATATTTTTCAACTAAAGAAAAATTTTTTTTTTTAGTAAAACAAAATTTTTTAAAAATATTTGTAATGTTTTCTACAAGAAAGCATATTTTTGTTTACGTTGTACAAACACATTAAGTTTTAATTAGGATTTAATACTTGATCATCGACTTTATCGCTTAATTCGATGGATCATGGTGAATAGGGAGGGGGCAGGGCATGCGGTTGATTAGGGTTTTGACCTATTGATATATTTTTTTTTTAAATTTTTAATAATTTTTAATGTTTATACAGGAAGAATATTTTTTATGTTACATCGTTGTACAAATAATGATGTTTAATTAGGATTTACTCAATCGATCGTGACTTTAATCGCTTAATCACAGGATTACGATTGAGCATAAGGGTGAGGGGTGGGGTGGATAGTTTGGTCTATTGACTTACTCTTAGGGTCAGCAAAAGTGCAAACTTTTAATAAAAAATTAATTTTGTTAAACAAAAACGTAGATGTAAACTAACAGTTTTTTAAAAGATAAGTAAAAACTTTAAACAAAATAAAAATGCAAACTTTTAAGCATAATATTCATCAAACACAAGAAAAGAAAATATTGTAATGTATCTTCCTCGGCTGAAGGCTTTGAAAGTCCCTCTCTTGTAACAACAGAATATTGTAAAAACCCCACAAAAGACTTGGATCGTCTGTGGTCTCTTTCTCATATCGGAATTTTACCCGATGAACAGTTCACTCTTGCTGAAAAAAACACTCTTGAATCTTTTAGAAACTTACCATGGCGCTATAATCATCCCTCTTTACCTGATAATTATTCTTTGTCGAAGCGTTGACTTTATAGTGTATCTAAAAGAGCTCAGGGCAGAAACCTGAACTCACTTAAATCATTTTGATTTTCAAAGGGTCTATATCAACACCCCAAGGGTCGACGACGACCTGCAATGGGTCCATGACAGTCAAAAAAAAAAAAAATTTTTTTTTTTTTGGGGGGTCCATGAAATGTAAATGGGGGTCAACGATAGTGGATCTCATTTAAGCATTACATATTCATTAAATTAAATTAGTATATATTTCCATAAAATTGTGTAAGTTTGTAGCCATAACCTTTGTGATCGCAATAACTTTAAACTTGTAAAAACTTGCACATGATATACCATTATCATCATGTTACACGCATATGCGCAGTAGAAATTCTTGCCCATTCTTGTCCCAGAGCTTCGCGAAGACAGCGCAGTAAGACTCATACTTGCACTGACTTGTTTAATTCGTCAGTCAATATATACGAATGTGAGACAAATATATTAATTTGTTTCCTGAGTCTTGAAAAGGAAAGTGTTAAGAAAATAGTTTCAAAAATATAAACTGGTAGTTAGGCACAAACAAATTAAAGTGAATCAATGTCATTTTGTTTGGGAGTGCCGGAGAAAAGTAAGTACATTATTTTTTTTATAAAATTTTAATTTTGTACTCGTAGTTAGCAAAGATAGATAAATTACGCTGATCATGACTTGAGTTTATTGATGTTGCCATAAGCAGGGTTTTATTTATAATTAGGAAATCGTGAAACGTGAAGCAAGTGAGGGGACAGAGGGATATTTCGCATTAGTCATGTTATATCTTTGCTATATATATATATATATATATATATATATATATATATATTCATATATATAATTATATATTATATAATTTATCTAAATGTATAACATCTATATATATATATATATATATATATATATATATATTATATATATATATTATTATAGAGTGGACTGGTGGAAAGTCATGGACAGGCCAAAAATGGCTAAAACATGAACGCTTGATATTAATATGAAGTAATTGCGATTTTGGCCAAGTAAGTGTATGAGTTAATAGTCCAATCCTTTAACTTTAGGATTCTTTTTCAAATAAACAATATTTTTCGAATTAGGCTGAAATAGCACATGCTGAAGTAGAGTGATCACTTTTCAGGACCTCAAAAGTTCAAACACAAGGTTTTAATTTTCTCCTATTTACGGAAGAAAATCAGTACAGAAACCGAAATTTGGGTTAAAACGTGAACATTTGGGGTTCAGCTATTAGCCAATGGGAAGCATAGTTCATATACCATCCCTGAAAATGGGCTGGGTGGTGTTCACCTTTTGCACCTAGCAAGTTTTAAATATGAACGACATTTTGTTCATATTATACCCCAAAAGGTGTTCACCACTTACCTCAAAAGCTGTTCACGTCTTAGCCTAGTTGTTTTTGGTTTCCCCATAATTTAACTTGATAAGATTTTGTATATATATATATAGGGTGGTTAAATTGTATGGGCCGATGCTGAATGTGAACAACACCTAAACGTCAATTTTTTTACTGCATTTCATTTGACATTTTTCAATTTCAGACTTACTCAATTTGAACCATGGAAAGATACACAATGGAGCAACGTGTTAAAGTTATTCAGGCTTATTATGAAAATGGGCGTTCAAATCAAAATGCATATCGTGCACTTCGTGATTTTTTTGGTCAATTTAATCGTCCAAATGTGCGTACAATCGGAAAAATCGTGAAAAAATTTGAGCAAACCGGGTCTGTAGGAGATTTGAAAAGACCAGTGCATGCTCGTACAGCTCGTACTGCAGAAAATATTGCTGCTGTTCGCGATAGTGTGGCTGAGGAGCCATCCACTTCAACTCGTCGTCGTGCCCAACAATTGCACCTCTCACGCTCGTCGTTGATGAACATTATTCATAAAGACTTGCTTTATAACACTTACAGGTGGCAAATTGAACTTCAGATAAGCCTCTTGACCATTACATAAAGTCGTCAAATGGGTCAGAAATGGTGCAAAGAAATGGCAACAGTGGTTCAATTTTCGAAGAAAATACAATCTTCAGTGATGTAGGCAAATTTTTCGCACAATGGATTTGTCAAAAAGAAGAATTGCCGCATTTTTGGGCGAATGATAAATCCAGAGTGATTGTCGAAAAACCAATGCACCCACAAAGAGTGACTGTTTGGTGCGGTTTATGGGCTGGCGGCATCATCGGGCCGTATTTTTTCCAAAATGAGGCCGGTCAGGCAGTTACCGTACTGTGAATGGTGTTCGCTATCGTGAGATGATAACGAACTTTTTATGGCACGAATTGGAAGGTATGGATGTGGACGATATGTGGTTTCAACAGGACGGTGCCACTTCCCACACAGCTAACGAAACAATGGCTCTTTTGCGCGACAAATTCAATGGCCGTGTTATCTCACGTGGTGGCGATGTCAATTGGCCGCCAAGATCATGTGATTTGACACCGTTGGACTTCTTTCTTTTGGGTTATTTGAAAGAAAAGGTGTACGTCGATAAGCCAGCAACAATTCAAGAGCTAAAGGATGAGATAATTCGGCACATTAACGGCATAGAACCTCAATTATGCCTCAGCGTCATCGAAAATTTTGACCATCGGATGGAGGTGTGCCACCGAGGTCGCGGCGGCCATTTGGCCGATATTTTGTTCCATACATAATTGAACCATACCATATTATCATAATAAAAAAAATGACAATAAATTCCTAAGTAATTTGTTTTTTAAGAAAAAAATACAGAGTGACGAAAACACACCTATATATATATATATATATATATATATATATATATATATATATATATATATATATATATATATATATATATATATATATATATATATATATATATATATATATATATATATTTCTGACTCGTCACAGAACGGACGCATTGGAAACTCTCTCCACCTTGAATTTGCTTCAGTTTAAAATTTCGAAATACTTGGCGATTGACAGTGTTTATTTAAAAGTGAAATTGTGTTTTATACCTAATCATTTAAACCTTTGGAATCTATCTCATATACAATCATAAAAACATAAATAATAAGCATTTTAGAAGTCCTCCCTAATCAAAAATTTAGCTAAAAATAGTTTAAGGTCAGTAAACTAGTTTGTGTTTTGGCCATCTGTGAAAAAGAAGAAAACGAAAATAAAGGTAGTTCTCTTCCTTCAAAGGAGAAAAGTAAAGAAATATTTTGCAACGCCGAAGCAGTTTGTTTTGACGTAGATTCAACAGTTATCAGAGATGAAGGACTCGTTTAATTAGCAGCGTACTGAGGCAAAGCAGAACAAGTTAAAAAAAATAACTGAAGAAGCAATGAAAGGTGGTGTTGAGTTTAGGGATGCATTACGAGCAAGATTAAACCTTATACGACCGTCGATAGAGACAGTACGAAGTTTCATTAGGGAAAATCCTCCAAAACTTTCAAAAATATCGAGTAACAACCTTGTGAATAAGTTTTATAAACATTGCCCGTCTCTTGAATTAGTCGGGAACAGAAGCTATTCGAAATATTATACTTACGCATTCAGTTTTGCGATGGCTAACACTAATTGTGTCTTTTTACTTTGAATTTATGCGTAGTTTTAAGTTAGTATAGCTATAAATAAAAGTGATTCTTTATATCATTTTAGAATAGGTTAAAATTAATGTTATTTGTTGGGATTTATATTTGTAAAAATTTTGGTTAAACTTAAAGTTCAAATATATGTATGTATATGTGGGGGATTTTAAAGAACGTGAGAGGGGTAAACGAGGATTTGAAGAGGGAGGAAGTGGGGTTAATGTTTGAAGAAAAAAGGTTGGATGTGCTAGGGTTAACAGAAACTAAGCTGAAGGGAAAGAGGGAGATGGACTTTGGAAAATACAAGGGTATGATATCAGGGGTGAACGAGAGAGTGAGGGCGAGGGAAGGGGTGGGAATAGTTATGAGGAAAGAGGTCTGGGATAAGGTAAGGTTGTGCAGCCAGGTGAGTTCGAGGATAATGTGGGTAAAAGTGAAATTCGGGGGGAAATGTGGGTTTTTATATGCGCATATGCACCAGTGAATGGAGCGAGGGAGGAGGAGAGAGAAAGATTTTGGAGTGAGTTGAATGAGTGTTGGGAAAGTTTCGGGGTAAATGATAAAATTTGTCTATTGGGAGATTTGAATGCAGGAGTGGGAAGGGAGGGGTGGGAAGAATAATAGGACCATTTGGGGTAGCGGGAGAGGAATGTTTTTAATAGGAGAAAGTCTGTTAGAGTTGTGTGTTGAAAGAAGAATAATAGTGGGGAATACTTTGTTAAAAAAAAAGTGAAAATCATAAGTATACATGGAAGAGTGAGATAACGGGGGGGAGGGCGGTACTGGATTATGTGTGTGTAAATGGGAAGGATAGAGGCAGATTACTAGATGTAAATGTTGTTATAAATTGGGTTTTTGCCTGATTTATGGATGAATTTTTTTTTAGTCTAGCTGTTACACAGGGAATTACTTTTATAATCCCTGTGTTGATATTATTTATTCTTTTATTATTGAAGTATTGTATGCGTGGTGATTCTCCATTAAATTGTGTTCTTTTTTTCTCTTTTCAGTTTTGTTTTTTTTTTTTGATTATATATTAGTTAAAAGACATTTTTTTAGAGATTTTTTTTTCTCTTAAGTTTTCTTCTTGATTTGATTATCTTATTGAATCTCGCCCACTTAAGGGTAAGTAGTTAAAATTTAAAAAGATATTAATATGGAATAGTTAATTTAAGATGATTTAATTGAATAATTCAAGAACAATAATAAAACATCGTCATAATTTTCCTCAGGCGACGGGGCTGAGACGGAGCTGAGACCAGGATTTAACTGGGTCGAAATAATCTCGTTCAATGGGTCACAATTTCTATGTTATTGGCCAGTACGAGCAAGCCACTAAATAGTCCGACTTAATAGGAAGACTTAAAGAGCTACAGCTTGATAGTCTGGGAACGTCCCACAATAATAATTAAATAATATTACATATAAAGTTTACATATAAAGTATGTGAGTTGATTTATTAAATATAAAGTATATTTTTATATATATAAAGTATAAGATTTTAAGATTACCTGAATATATATTGAATAGTCAGTAATATTGAATATATATTAAATAGTCAGTTATATTGAATATAATCTATAATTAAATTTATTAATTATTGAGTATCAAATAAACATAATATAAATAGTCCACATGTAACTAATTGCATCACGAGCATGTTTTGGCATATAGTCTTGTACTATATGGTACGATATGTAGTGATCCAATTGAGTGGACTTAATGTATAAATGTGAATATTTATTCAATATATTTTTGCAGTCAGTGCGGCCTTCTCTTTTAGTAGTTAGCTTCCTGAGTTTTCCTGTAGTTATTTTCTGGTTCTATGTAATAATTTTTTTTACTTTATGGAAATCATCATTGTCTTCAAAATGTTGGAAGGTAAATAAAAGTAATCTTCAGGTGGATCTTAAACAATACCTCACGCACTTGCTGGTTTAGACTATATAAATCTTCTTGTGGGAACGGCCAAATCTTTTCCCACTGAAGCGGTCACAAGGGAATCCTTAAAATAAAACCTGAGTATCTGCGTTATTCATTGTAAAACTAAATTAAATAATCTAATTCATCATGTTGGCTCCTTGCCATCCCTCGAGTCCTTACTGATTCGTGTTGAAGATAATCCACGTTTTTTGAGGCATCTCGAGCCGCAGGGCCCCCCAACAATGTATTTAGAGGGGCGGGGAGGGGGATATCGGATCACTATTTGGTGGTTGCTAGGATAAGGATATATATATATATATATATATATATATATATATATATATATATATATATATATATATATATATATATATATATATATATACTGGTATATATATATATATATATATATATATATATAATTTATATATATAATATAAATATATATATATATAATATATATATATATATTATATTATATATTATATATATATATATATATATTACAATATATATATTATATTAATAATATTATATATATATATATAATATATATATATATATAATATTATTTAGGTATTTTTTTTCTCTTTTTTTTACAGGAAAAATACAAATATTTTTAAATATTAAAAAATGCCACGCAAGTTCGAGCTTAAAAATTTTTTTTCGAAAGAAAAGATAAACCTTGCCCTCAATGATGTAGAGAAAGGTAAATCAATTAGAGAAGCAGCAAAAATCCACAATTTCTCTGCTGGCTACTTACACAAACTAACTGTTAGAAAGAGAGAAAATAAAGAGTTACTACCATCTTCGGCAAGGGGAAAGAAAACATACATATCTGAAAAATTGGAAAACCAATTGGCAGACGCTGTAAAAAGGATGGGAAAAATGGGTCTTGGACCAACTGTTACTGAATTGCGCCAAATACTTTATGATTATATTGTTGCAAATAAAATAGAAACCAAATTTAAAAACAATTATCCTGGATATGATTGGGCCAAAAATTTCATGAAGCGGCATAAATTTAACTTAAAGAGAGGAACACAAAAGCAGATTTCGAGGCAGACTGCTACATCAGATCCCTTTATCGTTTACGATTTTTACGATCAACTGGAAAAGATTATTAAAGAAATGAAAATTGAAAATAGACCAGAATGCATTTGGAATCTTGACGAAACAGGGTTCCCATTAGACCCTTCAAAAACCAAAATCGTTGCAAGTATTGGAGAAGACACTATACGTTTAACATCAGGGTGCGGTAAAGAGAATATTACAGTATTGGCATGTTGTTGTGCTAATGGGACAGTCCTGGATCCCATGATAGTCTTCAAAGGAAAACGTGTGTTGGAGTCTTGGGTTGGAAAAGGAGAAAACTACCTGGAAGGTACAATGTACTCGGCATCAGAATCTGGGTGGATGACTGCAGAGATTTTCGAAAAAATTTTTAAACAATTAATAATAAGATCCACAGCTCGGCCTTTATTAATTATACTAGATGGACATTTAAGCCATACTAGTATAAAAACCATTGAACTAGCAATTAAAGAAAACATTGTCATTTTCAAACTGCCACCACACTCCACTGATTTGTTCCAACCTCTAGATGTCAGTTGCTTTGCTCCTTTGAAATATGACATAGAACTAACAAATTATGTGCACAAAACCAGTGCTAATGCCCCTTTAAGAAAAGATACCTTCACCAATCTTCTTTGCAAAGTTTGGAAATTAGGACTCTCACCAGATAACATCAAGAGTGGGTTCAGGGCAACAGGAATATTTCCTTTCTCTCGAGACATAATTGATATTAATAAGTTAAACCAAACAAAACTAAGAACCTACCAAACATGGGTTGATAAAGGCCGACCATTAACATCTGACAACTCCCCAGATTTGAATTTCACTGAAGAGACAGTTGAGTGTGTAGTAAATGAAGTGACAGAGGAAGCAGTTGAAAATGAAGGAAATCCATCGATATTACAGTTAGGTGAAGAGAGAGGTGCAGAAGCAAATGTAACATCAGAAGAACAATCATTAAACTCTCTTATAACATCCACACCAACATCCTGTGTGATGAAAGATATGTCAGTATCACAAGAAAATCAATTACCCGGAACATCTAAGGATATGCCTCATAGTGAATATCTGAAAAATGTACCACTTGATGCTATGTTTAATGAAATACGCAGGCGATGTCTTAATAACGAAACAATCATAACATCAATACAAACACCAAGGACCATTGAAGAAGTGTTACACGCTAGAGGAAGATTGGCAGATGAAAAACCTAAATCTAGAAGAGCTATACAAACCAAATCAGTGGTCATTACAAATGAAGACATACTGGCAAGTATAAAAGAAAGAGAAATACAAAAGTCTACAAAATCTGCAAGAGGAAGAGGAAGGCCTAAAACAAAACCAACTAAAGAACCTTGTAGAAAGAGACAGAAGAGTAAACCGATTGAGGAAAGCACTTCAGATTCTGAGGAACTTGTAATGTCAGATACTACAAGCGAATATAGTGTTGAAAGATTTAGTGATGATAATGAACCAGAAGAGAGATTTGATAAAGAAAAGAGAACAAAGGAAGACTTGCGTCCCCGAATAACAGAGGATTCAAAACATAAATATTATGCTGTTTACTATGAGTTGCCAAACCTAACCTACTATTGGGGTAAAGTACAAAAGCTTTTCCGTCCTGATGCCGAGGAAGAGATTTCTAAGGTTGAATTTAAGTTTCTAAAGAAAGATTCAATTGGTAGTGATCCTGCTGATTGGAGCTGGAAGGATAGCGACAATATAGAAACTGTACAAAAGAAGTTTGTCTTCTATGGCCCTGAAATTCCTACCATTAGGAAAAATAAGCTGTACTTTAGGGACGTTGAGTGCTCTAAAGTACTAAAACAAATCTTCCCCTTCCCCAGCAAATAATTAGTAAAATATATATACCTCTGTATATATATATAAAAAAAACAAAAACAAAAACAAAAAAAAACAAAAAATTTAAAAAATGAAAAAAAAAAAAAAAATTTTTAAATCAGAAAAAGGAATTTTAAAGAAAAAAAAAAGGTTAGTATTTTAAATTTATTATTTAATGTTAGTTTATTTAGGCCTATAATTAACATATATTTACAAAATTGAAGCGTACAAGCCTTTATTTGTGGTAAAATAGGTGTTCATGTTGTACCCCACATTGTTCTTCGATTTGCACCTTTTGGGTGTAAAACATGAATTGAGGTTTTTCCCCAATAATTTTTTTAAAAAACAAAATTAATAAAAAATAACTATCAGGATATTTTGCACAACTACTAATATATTATATCATATTTTGAGAATTTCAAAAAAATTTAAATTCTAGACAAGAAGAGAGTTTTTATGAAATATTCACGACTTCCCCCCAGTCACTATATATATATATATATATATATATATATATATATATATATATATATATATATATATATATATATATATATATATATATATATATATATATATAGTATATATAATTATATATATATATATATATATATACATATATATATAAATATATATATATATCTTAACATAAATATATATATTTATACTATATATATATATACTATATACTCTATATAATAAAATATATATATATATATATATATATATATATATATATATATATATATATATATATATATATATATATATATATATATATATATATATATATATATATATATATATATATTAACAATAACTCTTCTTACTCTAACTAACTCATATATATATATATATACTATACTATATGGGTCTACCCAAAACCGGAGAAAACATGGCAAGTGGTCTACGAGACAAAAAAGTTTGGGGACCTCTGCCTAAATCATATAATGTGATTAAGGAACAATTAATTTTATAGGAGGTAAAACGATCTATCAACTGTATCCTGAAACTAGTTACACTGCCTTCTCCTTGGGATTTCCACTAACTTTACAAACATCCGCGGCTTAAACTCTAATTTTGCCTCTGTGGAATATCACCTCTCTAACTCGAACCCTAACCTTTTGCTCTTGTCTGAGACTCAGATGACTAAGAATGTATCCTCTAACTCGTTTAATGTATCCAACTATAACTTATTTCATAATTTCCGTCTGAAGGGTGGAGTGTGTGCGCCTATATAAACATTAATACTCCTGTAACACATCTCGTGAATCTCGAATCTCCTAACCTCCGGTGTTCTGTGGCTCAAAATCTTTTTTTCCTTCTACAATAATCTTGTGCTTCTGATACTGTTCTAACAGAACAGATTTTTATACCTTTTTAGTATTTTACTACTTCTCACGAGAATGTTATATCTTCTCATCCAAATACTGAGGTCCTCTATTTAGGGGTTTCAATGTACACAACACTGAATGGCTGGGTTCCTCTCATACTGATTTAGAGGAGGGAAAAACGAATCATTCAGCATTCTCAACGATCTGGAGAAACTAATCAAAGAACATACAAACATTCTAGATCGTCCCAACCAATTCTTGAACACACTTGACCTATGTTTCACCACTAGTCCTTCTCTCTATAAATACACCACCTTCGCTCCTATTGGTAAATCTGACCACAGCCATCTCTTAATTTTAATACTTCTCTCCAACAGCTCCATCCTGCCCTATCGTTTTTCTGGCACTTTGATCTGGCTGATTGGGGGCCTTCACTTCTACGCTAACTATAATTGGAATGACTGCTTTGACTCTGATGACGCTTCGGCTTCTGCCACTAAGGTGGGAGTTGTAATCGATGACGGGATGAGCAGGTTCATTCCCTCTTCGATAAATCTTTTTCTCCTCATAATCCATGGTTCGATCGTGCTTGTTCTCTGGCCATTCAGGCTAGAAGCAGTGCGTATGTGAAAAAATTCTCGTTCTCCTATCACTCGCTAATTTTCACTCAGCTAGAAATCGTTGCAGGGATACTCTTCGACGAGCAGAGCCGGCTTTCAGCAAACGAAAGTGCGCTAACCTCCTTGGTTCTCCTACTGAAAAATCTGTCTGGCCTCTGGCCAAAAACATCTATAACAACTTCTGTAAATCATCCTTTCCTCATCTTATTCGATCTGATGGCTCTGTTGCTAACTCTGCAACTGAAAAGGCCAATCTCTTCGGCCTCCTATTTTCCTCTAACTCAACCCTGGACGATTCTGGCATTCCTCCTCCTCCTCCTTTCAGGTGTCCCATGTCTTTGCCTGTGATTACATTTGATCGGGTGCATGGGCTCCTGAGATCTATGAACGTTAGAGGCGGGTGGCGGATGTTTATTCCTCCCCAAGTTTTGAGGGAATGCTTGCATGCTGACCCCGCCCCTCGTTCAACCATATTCTATGTCTCAACACTAGCACTTTATTTACCTCAGTGTTGGAAGCACGCACATGTCCAACCTATTCCGAAAAAAGGAAGCCGCTCTGATCCTTCTAACTATCGCCCTATAGCTCTCACTTGTATTCTATCTAAGATCTTTGAAACCCTTCTTAACTCACTTTTTAGACCATCTGGAATCTCATTCTCTTCTTTCCGATCGCCAGTACGGCTTTCAGCGTTCAAGGTCTACTGGCGATATACTTTCTATTTAACCGATTTATGGTTTTCGCTCTTAGAACTACGGGAGACTTGCCTGGTGGCTCTTAACATATCAAAGCATTTGACCTGGTATGGCATGCGTCACTGTTCCTAGCTCCCCTCCTTTGAGTTTCCTCCCTTATCTGTACCCACATGTGCTTTCTTTCCAAGTCACTCAATATCATTTTTATTTGTGAAGCGATTTCTTTTTCTGTCAATAGTGGTGTTCCTCAGGGTTCGGTCTTTTCTCCTACTTTATTCTTACTTTTCATATATGATCTCACCTGCACACTAACTATCCACTCGTATGCCGATGACCTCGACCCTTCACTCTTCAACTCATTTCAATTCTGCTCCCTCTTTTACTTCTAGAATTGCCTCTCGTGATAACCTTTCCGATTCTATTCTCGCTGATCTGATCTGGATAGAATTTCCGAGTGGGGTCGTCTCAACCTTGTGAAATTCAATTCTTTAAAAACTCAACTTCTACAAATCTCCCTCTCTAAAACACCTTCTAACTTTCCTATATCTTTCGATGGTTCTCTCGTCCCTCCTGTTGACAATATAAACATCCTTGGCCTTAACATAAACAAAAAAATGTCTTGGAAACCTCACATCACAACGGCTGCTAGGGCGGCCTCAAAGAAACTGGGAGTTCTGTTTAGACTGCGAGACTTTTTTCCTCTTCTCAGTTACTCTAGCTATACAAGGGTCTCATCCGCCCTTGTATGGAGTACTGTTCTCATATCTGGGGGGCTCTGGTTTCACCCGGCTTTTGGACAGGGTCGAGTCAAAAGCCAAAATGTTTATAAACTGTTCTGTACTTTCCAGTTCACTTGACCCTCTATCTTTGCGGCGCGATGTTGATACTTTATCTTTTATTTTTATAGGTACCGCAGCGGCAGGTGTTCGAGGGAACTTACCACTTGCATACCACCACCTTTACGACGCCCTCGTAGCACAAGAGCTGCTGTGTCTGCGCAGGAGTTTTGTGTAGATATTGGTAACTCCAGGCTAGTTCGCTGCGGTGCTTCCTTCTTTCTTTCCTGCCACCTCTGTTCTGTGGAATTCTCTTCCATCTTGTTACCTGCGGAATTTAATCTCCCTCAATTTAAATCCTGCATCTGTGCTCATCTGCGCAGTTTTGGTTAGCGGATGAAATTTTGGTGTGCAACACCCTCTCCCTGAATAGGCCTCTGCCCGCGAGTGGTGGTGACAACTGTAAAAAAAAACAAAAAAAAACTCGGAGTGCGCAAATCATCAACTACTGCACTACGATTGGTGTATGACTGTTCATCAAATAACCCCAGTTTAAATTTTTGTCTGCATAATAGCCAATCTCTGCTCACAGATTTGGGAAAATTATTGTTTAAATTCCGTATTAAAATTACATTCTGCCACTTCATCTAATATAGAAAAGGCATTTTTGGGCATTTGCATTTCTGAAAAGGATCGAGATTCAACTCGTTTCTTATGAATCAGAGACCGCGCTGATCCTAATCCTTCTATAATTACATATATGTTTAAATCTGTTATTTGGAAATACTTGTAGTACATTTTTATTGGCTGCTTGTTTGCATCACCATGTAAATCAATCTGAAACGGCATACAAAGATGCCATACTTGAACAAATCTATATAGACAATCTCTTTGGTACATTTGATACCGAAGAGGAAATTAAACATTATTTTTTTTGAGATCAGAGCTTTGTTTGCTAAAGCGGGTCTCAATTTAAGAGAGTGGGCTTCAAACTCATCTCTCGCTACTTCTATGTTCCAGGAAAGTGACTTGGGCATAGAAGAATCTCATTTAAAAATTTTAGGCATGGAATGGGATACTTCCTCTGATACCATGTCCTATCCTAAGATTCGATCCAGAGGCAAATTCAAAAAGCAAAATACTTCATAATGTGGCTTCTGCTTTTGACCTTCGGAGGTAAAAGAGGGAAAATATTATTACAAAAAATTTGGAAAATTAAAATCGATTGGGATCAAAATTCCTGATGAATTACAGAAGGAATGGATGTCACATGTATCTCAATTTAAAAATTGTCTTGATTTAACTTGTACATACCTCAGAAATAGAAATCCACGCATTCTCTGATGCATATGGCGCTGCTACGGAACAGTGGTCTCTTGTTTAGACTCTGCACCCATTTCAAATATCTTATTAGCAAAGGTGAAAGTTGCACCTATTAAGGTGCTTTCCATTCCACACTTGGAGTTAATGGGGCCCTCTTATCATCATGCATGTTAAAATTTATTGTAATATACCAGTCTATGATTGATGATATATTGTATTTAATTTGTATTTATTTTGCTTTTTGTATTTTTATATTTAAAACCAACTCCCCCACCTTTAACCAGAATAGGGTGGACGAGATTCGTAAAAATATTTCCTCAGTCAAGTGGAAATATGTCCCAACTCAGGACAACCCTGCAGATCTTGCTTCACGCGGATCAGATTTTAAATATTTATTATCAAAATTATGGACTTCTGGGCCATCTTGGCTCTTGGACCCTCCAAACTGGCCAGTTTGGAGTGATCACCCCTCCCCTTCTAATAATAAAGAGGATAAAAATTTAATTGTTTCATCTGTTGTAATAAACCCTCAAAATGTGGTATATTAAACTTTGAACTTTATTCATCTTACAATAAAATATTTAAAAAATAAAACCTCCGTACATTAAGTCCATAATAAAACCTGAATTCTCCCATTCTCCATTGAGGATATTCAAACGGCTGAACTATATTGGATAAAGAATATCCAAAGTTCTTATTTTCAATCTGAAATCGATTTTAAAAATAATAAACCACTTAACAATTGTATAAACTTAGTTTAATTTTAGTAAATGGTAATTTTAGGTGCGAAAGGCGCATGGGAAATTCATTCCTGCCCTAAGACACCAAATTTCCAATATTACTCCCAACAAATTGCAATTATATAACTCAGCTCCCTATTTGGGCTACACACAAGTCTCATCATCATTTGGGTACCTCGGAGCTCTTACTTATCATACGTAGAAAATATTATTTTTCTCGTATGAGAACTATCATTAAAGAAATCACAAGACCATGTGTCTTGTGCAAACGTTTGCAATCATAGCACTATCGCTCTGCACCTTTAGCAGCTTTACTAAAGCACAAAACCTTTTACAATCATGGGAGTAGATCTGACAGGTCATTTTATAATAAAAACATCAAAAAACACTACAGGAAAGTGTTATATTGTATTAATTACTTGTGCTACGACTAGGGCTGTTCATTTAGAACTTGTTCTGGATAACAGTACCGAGTCTTTTCTTCGCTCATTACGTCGTTTTATTGGTAGACGTGGAGTCCCCTCCATAATCTACTCGGATAATGCCACTAATTTTCAGGCATCATCATTTTACTTGAAAAAGTTATGTACTTTATCATCTGTAAAACAATTTTTGAATCAATACTCCATCACATGGAGATTTAATCTTGCGTGTAGCAGTCGTTATGGTGAGTTCTTTGAAAGAATCATAGGAATCACCAAAACTCGCTTAAAACGTACCCTTAACAAAAATTTATCATAACCTTACCTATTTATCATACAGACCAACGAATTTATGCTAAGATAACAAAGTTTTCACATCAATAAAGCTAACATATCATAACCTGAACTAAGATTATAATATACTACGACAATCCTAACACACTCACGTAGAATAATCTGCTAACATTCTAAGGAGTTTCCCTACTTATCAAAGGTAAAGTGGCTAACAGGACATACAAAACTCAATGTTACCCCACTTTTCCGACATATCAGCAACAGCTAAAGCAGTATAATCTAACAAAATACGTTAACAAAGTGACCAATCTATCAAAGATACCACCATCTTGAACTATGAATTGATACTACCTTTAATCAAAGGGTCACTCATATCAAATATAACGTCATTTTTGAACTATGAATAAACGTAGACATTAGCAAAATTCTGTCGGTGTGTAATAGGAGGCTATAGTTTAGAGGTGTTTAAAATAATCTTATAGAGAAGTTAAGAAAAGTTAGTTATAATAGAATAATTATTCAATCTAGTGAAATTTGGCAATAACGCATGTAACGATTTGACACCATCGCATTGTTTTAGGCGAGTTTATATATACATATATATATATATATATATATATATATATAATATATATATATATATATATATATATATATATATATATATATATATATATATATATATATATATATATATATTTATTTATGTAATGTTTCAACAATATCGATACCTAAACACTTGGCTAATCATTGCAGTGGATATTTTCACTAAAGAAAAAAATTTTTAGTAAAAACAAAATTTTTAAAATATTTATGTAATGTTTATACAAGAAGCATATTTTTGTTACGTTGTACAAACAATTAAGTTTAATTAGGATTTAATCACTTGATCATGACTTTAATCGCTTAATCGATGGATCATGGGTGATAGGGAGGGGGCAGGGCATGCGGTTGATTAGGGTTTGACCTATTGAAATATTTTTTTTTAAACTTTTTAATAATTTTGTAATGTTTATACAGGAAGAATATTTTTTATGTTACGTTGTACAAATAATGATGTTTAATTAGGATTTACTCAATCGATCGTGACTTTAATCGCTTAATCACAGGATTACGATTGAGCATAAGGGGTGAGGGGTAGGGGTGGATAGTTTGGTCTATTGACTTACTCTTAGGGTCAGCAAAAGTGCAAACTTTTAATAAAAAATTAATTTTGTTAAACAAAAACGTAGATGTAAACTAACAGTTTTTTAAAAGATAAGTAAAAACTTTAAACAAAATAAAAATGCAAACTTTTAAGCATAATATTCATCAAACACAAGAAAAGAAAATATTGTAATGTATCTTCCTCGGCTGAAGGCTTTGAAAGTCCCTCTCTTGTAACAACAGAATATTGTAAAAACCCCACAAAAGACTTGGATCGTCTGTGGTCTCTTTCTCATATCGAAATTTTACCCGATGAACAGTTCACTCTTGCTGAAAAAAACACTCTTGAATCTTTTAGAAATAATTTGCGCTTTGAAAATAGGATATATAGTGTCCTTACCATGGCGCTATAATCATCCCTCTTTACCTGATAATTATTCTTTGTCGAAGCGTTGACTTTATAGTGTACTAAAAGAGCTCAGGGCAGAACCTGAACTCCTTAAATCATTGATTTTCAAAGTGGTCTATATCGACCCCAAGGGTCGACGACGACCTGCAATGGGTCCATGGCAGTCAAAAAAAAAAATTTTTTTTTTTTGGGGGATCCATGAAATGTAAATGGGGGTCAACGATAGTGGATCTCATTTAAGCATTACATATTCATTAAATTAAATTAGTATATTTCATAAAATTGTGTAAGTTGTAGCCATTAGCTTTGAACTTAAAATCCATTTAAACTTGTAAATAATCATCAACTACTATACCTTTTTTATGATGTTACACAAATATCCCCATTTTAAATTTTTTTCCATACATTATTGTCTCAGAGCTTAGCGAAGACAGCGCAGTAAGACTCATACTTGCACTGACTTGTTTAATTCGTCATATCTCTATATACAGTTTGAGGCAAATTTATTAATTCGTATCAGAGCCTTGAAAAGGAAAGTGTTAGAAATAGTTTCAAAAATATAAACTGGTAGTTAGGCACATACAAATTAAAATTGAATCAATGTCATTTTGTTTGGGAGTGCCGGAAAAATAATTACATTATTTTTATAAATTTTAATTTGTACTCGTAGTTAGCAAAGATAGATAAGTTACGCTGATCATGACTTGAGTTTATTGATGTTGCCATAAGCAGGGTTTATTTATAATTAGGAAATCGTGAAACGTGAAGCAAGTGAGGGGACAGAGGGATATTCGCATTAGTCATGTTATATTTTTTTTATATATATATATATATATATATATATATATATATATATATATATATATATATATATATATATATATATATATATATATATATATATATATATATATATATATATATATATATATGGGTCTACCGAAAACTGGAAAACATGGCAAGTGGTCTACGAGAAAAAAGTTTGGGGACCTCTGCCTTAAATCATATAATGTGATTAAGGAACAATTAATTTTATAGGAGGTAAAACGATCTATCAACTGTATCCTGAAACTAGTTACACTGCCTTCTCCTTGGGATTTCCACTAACTTTACAAACATCCGCGGCTTAAACTCTAATTTTGCCTCTGTGGAATATCACCTCTCTAACTCGAACCCTAACCTTTTGCTCTTGTCTGAGACTCAGATGACTAAGAATGTATCCTCTAACTCGTTTAATGTATCCAACTATAACTTATTTCATAATTTCCGTCTGAAGGGTGGAGTGTGTGCGCCTATATAAACATTAATACTCCTGTAACACATCTCGTGAATCTCGAATCTCCTAACTTCGATGTTCTGTGGTCCAAAATCTTTCTTCCTTCTACAACAATAATCTTGTGCTTCTGATACTGTTCTAACAGAACAGATTTTCACTATTTCTTTGAATATCTTACTACTTCTCACGAGAATGTTATATCTTCTCATCCAAATACTGAGGTCCTCTATTTAGGGGATTTCAATGTACACAACACTGAATGGCTTGGGTCCTCTCATACTGATTTAGGTGGGGAGGAGGCCGAATCATTCAGCATTCTCAACGATCTGGAGAAACTAATCAAAGAACATACAAACATTCTAGATCGTCCCAACCAATTCTTGAACACACTTGACCTATGTTTCACCACTAGTCCTTCTCTCTATAAATACACCACCTTCGCTCCTATTGGTAAATCTGACCACAACCTTACATCTCTTAATTTTAATACTTCTCTCCAACAGCTCCATCCTGCCCTATGCGTTTTTTCTGGCACTTTGATCTGGCTGATTGGGGGGGCCTTGCGTCACTTCTACGCTAACTATAATTGGAATGACTGCTTTGACTCTGATGACGCTTCGGCTTCTGCCACTAAGGTGGGAGTTGTAATCGATGACGGGATGAGCAGGTTCATTCCCTCTTCGATAAATCTTTTTCTCCTCATAATCCATGGTTCGATCGTGCTTGTTCTCTGGCCATTCAGGCTAGAAACAGAGCGCATAGTGAGTGAAAAAATTCTCGTTCTCCTATCACTCGCTAATTTTCACTCAGCTAGAAATCGTTGCAGGGATACTCTTCGACGAGCAGAGCCGGCTTTCAGCAAACGAAAGTGCGCTAACCTCCTTGGTTCTCCTACTGAAAAATCTGTCTGGCCTCTGGCCAAAAACATCTATAACAACTTCTGTAAATCATCCTTTCCTCATCTTATTCGATCTGATGGTTCTGTTGCTAACTCTGCAACTGAAAAGGCCAATCTCTTCGGCCTCCTATTTTCCTCTAACTCAACCCTGGACGATTCTGGCATTCCTCCTCCTCCTCCTTTCAGGTGTCCCATGTCTTTGCCTGTGATTACATTTGATCGGGTGCATGGGCTCCTGAGATCTATGAACGTTAGGAAGGCGGGTGGCCCGGATGGCATTCCTCCCCAAGTTTTGAGGGAATGTGCTTACGTGCTGACCCCGCCCCTCGTTCAACCATATTCTCTATGTCTCAACACTAGCACTTTATTTACCTCAGTGTTGGAAGCACGCACATGTCCAACCTATTCCGAAAAAAGGAAGCCGCTCTGATCCTTCTAACTATCGCCCTATAGCTCTCACTTGTATTCTATCTAAGATCTTTGAAACCCTTCTTAACTCACTTTTTAGACCATCTGGAATCTCATTCTCTTCTTTCCGATCGCCAGTACGGCTTTCAGCGTTCAAGGTCTACTGGCGATATACTTTTCTATTTAACCGATTTATGGTTTTCCGCTCTTAGGAACTACGGAGAGACTTGCCTGGTGGCTCTTAACATATCCAAAGCATTTGACCTGGTATGGCATGCGTCACTGCTCCCCAAGCTCCCCTCCTTTGAGTTTCCTCCTTATCTGTGCTTACTTATGTCTAGCTTTCTTTCAAGTCACTCAATATCGGCTGTAGTTGATGAAAGCGATTTCTTTTTCTGTCAATAGTGGTGTTCCTCAGGATTGGTCTTTTCTCCTACTTTATTCTTACTTTTCATATATGATCTCACCTGCACACTAACTATCCACTCGTATGCCGATGACTCGACCCTTCACTCTTCAACTCATTTCAATTCTGCTCCCTCTTTTACTTCTAAATTGCCTCGTGATAACCTTTCCGATTCTATTACCGCTTGTCTGATCTGGATAAAATTTCCGATTAGGGTCGGTCTCAACCTTGTGAAATTCAATTCTTTAAAAACTCAACTTCTACAAATCACTCCTCTCTAAAACACCTTCTAACTTTCCTATATCTTTCGATGGTTCTCTCGTCCCTCCCTGTTGACAATATAACATCCTTGGCCTTAACATAAACAAAAAAATGTCTTGGAAACCTCACATCTAGGGGTTGCTGGGCGCCCTCAAAGAAACTGGGAGTTCTGTTTAGACTGCGAGACTTTCCTCTTCTCAGTTACTCTAGCTATACAAGGTCTCATCCGCCCTTGTATGGAGTACTGTTCTCATATCTGGGGGCTCTGGCTTTCACCCGGCTTTTGGACAGGGTCGAGGTCGAGTCAAAAGGCGTTTAAACTGTTCTGTACTTTCAGTTCACTTGACCCTCTATCTTTGCGGCGCGATGTTGATACTTTATCTTTTATTTTTTATAGGTACCAGCGGCAGGTGTTGGGGAACTTACCACTTGCATACCACCACCTTTGACGCCCTCGTAGCACAAGAGCTGCTGTGTGTCTGCGCAGGAGTTTTGTGTGGGTATTGGTAACTCCAGGCTAGTTCGCTGCAGTTACTTCCTTCCTTTCTTTCCACCACCTCTGTTCCTGTGGAATTCTCTTCCATCTTGTTACCTGCAAATTTAATCTCCCTCAATTTAAATCCTGCATCTGTGCTCATCTGCGCAGTTTTGGTTAGCGGATGAAATTTTGGTGTGCAACACCCTCTCCCTGAATAGGCCTCTGCCCGCGAGTGGTGGTGACAACTGTAAAAAAAAACAAAAAAAAACTCGGAGTGCGCAAATCATCAACTACTGCACTACGATTGGTGTATGACTGTTCATCAAATAACCCCAGTTTAAATTTTTGTCTGCATAATAGCCAATCTCTGCTCACAGATTTGGGAAAATTATTGTTTAAATTCCGTATTAAAATTACATTCTGCCACTTCATCTAATATAGAAAAGGCATTTTTGGGCATTTGCATTTCTGAAAAGGATCGAGATTCAACTCGTTTCTTATGAATCAGAGACCGCGCTGATCCTAATCCTTCTATAATTACATATATGTTTAAATCTGTTATTTGGAAATACTTGTAGTACATTTTTATTGGCTGCTTGTTTGCATCACCATGTAAATCAATCTGAAACGGCATACAAAGATGCCATACTTGAACAAATCTATATAGACAATCTCTTTGGTACATTTGATACCGAAGAGGAAATTAAACATTATTTTTTTTGAGATCAGAGCTTTGTTTGCTAAAGCGGGTCTCAATTTAAGAGAGTGGGCTTCAAACTCATCTCTCGCTACTTCTATGTTCCAGGAAAGCGACTTGGGCATAGAAGAATCTCATTTAAAAATTTTAAGCATGGAATGGGATACTTCCTCTGATACCATGTCCTATCCTAAGATTCGATCCAGAGGCAAATTCAAAAAGCAAAATACTTCATAATGTGGCTTCTGCTTTTGACCTTCGGAGGTAAAAGAGGGAAAATATTATTACAAAAAATTTGGAAAATTAAAATCGATTGGGATCAAAATTCCTGATGAATTACAGAAGGAATGGATGTCACATGTATCTCAATTTAAAAATTGTCTTGATTTAACTTGTACATACCTCAGAAATAGAAATCCACGCATTCTCTGATGCATATGGCGCTGCTACGGAACAGTGGTCTCTTGTTTAGACTCTACACCCATTTCAAATATCTTATTAGCAAAGGTGAAAGTTGCACCTATTAAGGTGCTTTCCATTCCACACTTGGAGTTAATGGGGCCCTCTTATCATCATGTATGTTAAAATTTATTGTAAATACTTTTGAAAATATCTTTAATGTTAGAAAAATTTAGGCTTGGTGCGATAGCCAAGTCATTCTTCAGTGGATATTCTCACAACTACTCCCCCACCTTTAACCAGAATAGGGTGGACGAGATTCGTAAAAATATTTCCTCAGTCAAGTGGAAATATGTCCCAACTCAGGACAACCCTGCAGATCTTGCTTCACGCGGATCAGATTTTAAATATTTATTATCAAAATTATGGACTTCTGGGCCATCTTGGCTCTTGGACCCTCCAAACTGGCCAGTTTGGAGTGATCACCCGTCCCCTTCTAATAATAAAGAGGATAAAAATTTAAGTTTCATCTGTTGTAATAAACCCTCAAAATGTGATATATTAAACTTTGAACTTTATTCATCTTACAATAAAATATTTAAAAAATAAAACCTCCGTACATTAAGTCCATAATAAAACCTGAATTCTCCCATTCTCCATTGAGGAGATTCAAACGGCTGAACTATATTGGATAAAGAATATCCAAAGTTCTTATTTTCAATCTGAAATCGATTTTAAAAATAATAAACCACTTAACAACTGTGTAAACTACTTAGTTTAATTTTGGTAAATGGCATTTTCAGGTGCGATAGGCGCATGGGAAATTCATTCCTGCCCTAAGACACCAAATTTCCAATATTACTCCCAACAAATTGCAATATTACTCAGCTCCCTATTTGAATTACCCACAAGTCTCATCATCATTTGGGTACATCGGAGCTCTTACTTATCATACATAGAAAATATTATTTTTCTCGTATGAGAACTATCATTAAAGAAGTCACAAGTCCATGTGTCTTGTGCAAACGTTTGCAATCATAGCACTATCGCTCTGCACCTTTAGCAGCATTACTAAAGCACAAAACCTTTTACAATCATGGGAGTCGACCTGACAGGTCATTTTATAATAAAAACATCAAAAAACACTACAGAAAAGTGTTATATTGTATTAATTACTTGTGCTACGACTAGGGCTGCTCATTTAGAACTTGTTATGGATAACAGTACCGAGTCTTTTCTTCGCTCATTACATCGTTTTATTGGTAGACGTGGAGTCCCCTCCATAATCTACTCGGATAATGCCACTAATTTTCAGGCATCATCATTTTACTTTAAAAAGTTACGTACTTTACCATCTGTAAAACAATTTTTGAATCAATACTCCATCACATGGAATTTAATCTTGCGTTTAGCAGTCTTAATGGTGAATTCTTCGAAAGAATCATAGGAATTACCAAAACTCGCTTAAAACGTACCTTTAACACCGCTCTCATCACTTATGATGAATTCAGTACAGTACTTATTGAGGTAGAGTCAGTTTTTCAGTTTTAAATTATCGCCCTCTCACCTTTGTAGGGGATAAGCTTTAAAGTGAAGAACCCCTCAGCCCTTCTCATCTTTTAACTGGTCATAAACTAATTCTTCTGTTTCTGAGGAACTTTTAGAAATGGATCCCATAAAAATAGGCAAACGTTATCGTTACATCCTTTCCCTTATAAACAAATTTATAACCAAATGGGACCGGGATTTAGTAAATTTGAGACAATCATACAACGTAACCGATAGACCAAACGTAACTGTCGTTCTGATTGAAGACGATCGTCCTCGTTTGAGGTGGAAATTGGGAATCGTAAAAAATTACATGTTTCCCCAGACAGACATATTCGATCAGTCTTTTTGGATACAAAGAATGGTGAAATTACTAGCGCGGTCATTCATTTGTATCTCCTTGAAAAACCAAACGATTAATACGCCAAAATTTGTATTTGAAGGGCTGATCGCAAATATCCTTTAAAGTATATATTAAGTCTTTCTAAAAGACATTTGTAAATAGAAATTATAAACATATTTCATTAAAACTTTGTTGAAATTGTTCAAAAAATTATATCGATATTAGTGAAAAACCATCTTAATATCTCTTAAAATATGTATTTATATATAATTTATAATTTTTTTCTGATAAATCAGAAACTCAATTCTCTTAAAAATTGCAACGAGAAAGTTGCTTAAAATTTCGTCCATAAATAGAACTCTATAAAACACAAACCAAAATGTAATTCGGAATGCTTCCTCAGATTCCAAGTACCGTATTTTTTCGTGTCAATTTGGCTTAGTTTTTGAAACCTTCATTTTATTATAACTTTGCTCCTGTTAATCTGAATTGCACGAGACTTGCACCAGATACTCGTCTCAACATCCTTTAGCTCCACTGCAAAGGAATTTCATTTTTTACATTACTTTTTGAGATATTCAATATTTAGTGATTGACACTACCCCACTTTATTTTATCATCTTGGCATTTTTGCATTCTACACCTTTTATTTGATATGTCTACCAAAACCCGGGCACTATTATATATATATATATATATAATATATATATATATACAGTATATATATATATATATATATATATATATATATATATATATATATATATATATATATATATATATATATATATATATATATATATATATATATTTATTTTTATCCTTCTTCATATATATATATAATAATAATAATATATATATATATATATATATAATATATATATGTAACTATATATATATATATAATATATGATATGGGAAAATTATTAGAATTTTCTTTGAAATCGTATGTTTTTGAAATTGTTCTAGTAATGTTTCTGAGACATTTTAGACCCTGAAACTTCGTACACTTGTTCATTAATATAATTTAACTATGGTGTTGGTTTCGTAATACTAAAGTACTTAGTTTTTATTTTATGAATGTTTTAAATTGATAAGCCAAAATAGGCTTGGTTTCTGTAAAAACCATTTCATCCATTTTGATAACTGGCAAAATCTTTGAATCTCTTTTAATATTTGGTGCATTTACATAAATAATATATGAGCGTGACCACCATACTCTATTCTTTATATTCTATTGTTTTCTTTATTCTAATTGATCTCTGACTAATAATAAAGGGTCAAAATTCATGGTTTTAGCAATCTGAAATCTAGACATATCTCTATTTATATTCCAAGTTCAAAGCTCAAATTGGTATCATTTTAATGAGAAAATTATACTGCATTTACTATTATACATCTGGTTATTGTACTAATAATTAGTTACTAGTAAAATTTCTTATTCATTTCTCAGAGAAAAAAATTAATTACGTGTTGCAAACACGATAAGTTTTCCTTCTTTGCCTCCCAAATTATGACATTTTCCCTCGATTTCGCGACCTTTATATAATGCTTTAGTCTTTGATTGAGAATTATATTAAACAAGTTTTGAACTAAATTTAATAATTCATTTATACTTAAGTAAATTTAAATATTAAGTAGATACGTCTTGGAAACCTTTTTCCTGGGCTTTTGCCAGCTTTGGCAGGTCTTATTCCTTTTCATAGTTATTCGCCTGTAAGCCATGTCCATTTTAGCTTTCCCAATTTGCTTTGTTTTACAGACTGGCTCACTCTAATAGACCGTCTAGACCTCAATGAGATTTTACATATAAATTGTATCACATAAGAACATAAGAAATATAGAGACTGTAAGAAGCCACATGGGCCTATCGAGACTGTCCCAGTCAACCCACCAACCAAACATGCTCTCCTGCAAATCCACAAAGCACCCTAGGGCTTGTCAAATTTCTGTAACCAAAATCCACCAATTTGGCTTAGTCAAAAAAAAATGATACATGTTACCCAAACCATCCACATGCCTTAATAACTAAGTTATGGTCACACATGCAGTAGCTATAACATTACTAACTACTATAACTAGAAACCAGCCAATTTGGCTTCGTCTAAATATACTATGTGATACCCAACCCATCCATATACCTATCCAACCCTTTCTTAAATGTTGCAATTGAGTCACACTCAACAACCTCCTGTGGCAAATCATTCCAAAATTTAACAACCCTATTGCTGAATGTATACTTTCTTATATCAAGATGGCATGCTTTCTTCTTAATTTTCTTGTTATGCCCCCTGGTCTCCCGTCCGTGCTCTACTATAAAGAATTTATTGGTCTCCGTATTATCAATAGATGTAAAAATTTTGTAGACTTGTATCATGTCCCCTCTGAGAAATCGCCTTTCTACAGAAAACATTCCTAACTCCTTCAGCCTCTCCTCGTAGCTCTTACCCTCAAACCCAGAAATCATCTTTGTTTCTCTACGTTGCTCTCTCTATATATCTAAGTCTTTCTTTAAGTAGGGCCCAAACTTGTACACAATACTCTATTATTGACTAACATAGCTAATATATAGTTTACTTAATACTTCCTTGCTCTTAGTAAACAACATTTGCGATTTATTACCTGCCCAACATCTTATTAGCTTTATTTCTAGCTTCAAACACTGATTAGCTTCTTTTCAATTACTTATAATCACCTAAATCTTTTCCTGGTCCACAGCCTCAAGCCAATCCCCATTCATATCATAGTTAAAAACTTTTATTTGGGTAACCTAGGTGAAAAACCTTACACTTTTACTATTAAAATTCATTTGCCTTATCTGCCCACCCAAGAAGTTTATCAAGATCATTTTGAATCTTTATACATCCCTCACTATTCCTAACTGAGGGTGGCCACTTTGGTATCATCAGCAAACTTAAACATTGCATTTAAGTCCCTGGTCTAAATCATTTTATATATGAGAAACAACAGTGGCCCCAACACTGAACCCTGTGGGACTTCCCTCTTCACTATTCCCCATGATGACTTGTGCCATTTGATTTGTACACACTGTTTTCTATTTCATAACCACTCTTTAATCCAACTATGTGCCACTCCACCTATACCATTGCAATATCTTTTACATGAGCCTTATGTGGGACACCTTATCAAAAGCTTTGCTTAAGTCTAAATATATAACATCAACTAGATCTCTTCGGTCAGTGCAGTCAGTAATGTATTCCATAATTTCTAAAAGATTTGTCTGATACGATCTGCACCCTTTCTAAAACCGTGCTGGGAGTCATACAATACCTTGTTATCTTCTAAATATTTCTCTATATGACCTTTCAGTAACTTTTTCCAGAACCTTTACAACCAGAGATGTTAGGCTAACTGGCCTATAATTACCCAAATCTTCCTTACTACCTTTCTTATAAATAGGCACAACGTATGCCTTTCCAGTCCTCTGGTACCTCACCAAATGTTATAGATCATTTAAAATTAAATATAGTGTCTTTGCAATACTGCTACATCCTCTTTCAGAATTTTAGAATTTATAATTAGCTTTACTTGCATCAATATGGTCTATTAAAGATATTAATATCTTTTACATCAAATTCAAATTCTGTAAGTCTATTTGTTACATGCATACAAGAACTATTAGTCTCCAAACTATTATCTAATCTTTCCTCAGTAAACACTGAAGCAAAATAAGCATTGAAAATGTTTACCAATTTCTTATCTAAACTTACTAAGTTTTCATCAATTTTAATTGGACCAATTGTCCTATTCTTACTTTTAAATTTATAAAAACTATAAAACTTTTTCAGGTCCTTTTCAAGTCTTGTCAAATTAATTTCTGCACTCTCTTTGCCTTTCTTATTATTGACTGGTTAAGTTCGTTTCTAATTTTCCCTATAATTTTCTAAATCTTCCTCCCTATTACTACTCTAAAATTTTAAAACAATCTAAGCTTTCGTTGATTTTATCTCTTATCTCTTTATTCCACCAAATAGGTTTTCTCTTCGCCACCCTAATGGGTTTATCTTTAAAACATACTGACTGACATATTCATCAAAATTTGCTTAAAATGTACCCACATGATAAAACAGTTTTGGTCTTTAAGCTCTTTTATCCCAGTCAGTTATACTAGGGATGTCTCGAAATTTGGTAAAATCGCCATTTCGGAAATCTAGGATTTGTTCCTTATTAGCTTGCAATTTGGGACCAGATATCACATTCATATTAAATCTAATTATATTATGGTCAATGTCCTAAATTCTCCTCAACTCTAATCTCATCCACCATACTTTCATCGTTAGTTAATATTAAGTCTAATAGTGCATTGTGTCTTGTGGGTTCATGGACCATCTGGCTCAAAAAGTTATCTAGTATACAATTTATAAATACTGAACTACTCTGGTCCATATTAGACAAGGAATCCCATTGAATGCCAGGAAAATTAAAATCACCATTATGACTATACCTTTTTCTTTACTGTGGCATGCTGTCTCAATTTCTTTCACAATTTCCGCATCTAATTCTTGACTCTGGCCAGGAGGTCTATAAAATGCCCCTATTCTATATGATTTATTGTACATAAGGATATCTACCCACACAGATTCAATATCATGATTAGTTTTAAAGTCAGTCATTAATACAGATTGAATATTGCTTTTAATATAAAGCGCCACACCCCCACCTTTCTTTCCTCTACGCTGGTATAAATAAAGTGAATATCCGTCTATTTCATATTCCTGAAAGGAGTCTCCATATAATTCTTCATTAACCCATGCCTCAGTTATGCAAATAATGTCTAGATTCTCATTTATGGTATAACTAATCAGCTCATCTTTTTTATTTCTAAGGCTATGAGCATTTGTGTAAAAGCATTTGATATTCGAAATGCTGTTATTTTTATTGCTATCATCATTATTTGAACCTGTAACAACACTAGTTTTATTTATATCACCACTATTACAGTTACCATTGTTATTATTTGTATCCAGATTTAGCCCATCACCCCCAACTTTACCTAGTTTTTTGCTAAACAAGTCTCCAAACTGGTGCTGAAATGCCCAACACCTTTACACGACTCAAGTGAACTCCATCACAGGCTGAAGATCTTTATCCAGAAATTCTCTCCACAAATCCAAAAACCTAATATTTTCTGAAAAACATAATTTTCTAACCCTTACATTTACACCTAAAGCCCTACTCACAGCTCTCGTCCTAAAGATGATGCATCCCTCTAGGATTAGAATCCCTTAAAAAAGGGACTAAGTTCCAGTAGGGTTTTCTTTCTTTCTTTTTTTTATTTGCAAGAAAGCGGAAATGTGATGAATTTCTTCCCTCCGGTGGTATCAATTCGTGTGTAGTGATTTTATTGTTGTTCCAGACAGGCTGATATTATTTAGGATTTATTTCAGAGTATAATCTTTAGTCCAATCTCCCTTCTCCCTTTTTCAGCTTGGCTAGGAAAAAAAATGGGCTCATCTTTTTTGCAATTTAGAATAATTTCTGAGGAATGAATCTTCACAAGCAATTGCACACCCTCTGTACTATTGAGTCAGTTAAACTCATTCAATATACAAGTGGGCAAGATTAACAATTGTGTGAGATCCTATATTCCTTAGGTTTCATTAAGTTACTGTATTTCTGGTTCCCACGATTTTACAGTTAACCGACTTTAGTAAAATTGAAAACTAATAGTTGACTTCTACGAGATTTGCCATAATCGATGTTTCTATTCTTCTCCTGTCTTTATCAGCTAATAGGAAATCAACAGTTAGAATCCAAGTTGCAGTTTTGGATTTAGATTTTTAACTATTACTTTCAAATCTATCTTTTTTCTATATCTTTTTTCTGTATGAAAAATTAATCCAACTATCAATGATCTTTGCTAAAATCCAACAGTTTTTTTTATCCCCCACAATAATTTAATTTCCAAATTGCTATTTACAATTTGAAAAGAAATATTTAGTTATAAACTTTGAATGGAAGTATCATTTTGCTTTAAAAAAAAAAGTGAGGAAAATTAAGTCAGTTTGTGCGTTATGTGCGTGACACGGAGCCGTGTTAAATTGTTCTCGTATTCATCACTCCATTTTAAATTATTTCCTTGATATTAATTTAGTATTGTATTTGCGAGAATCTAAAGGTGATAAAGAGAGAAATATATTATTTATTGAGTAATTGAGTAAAGAAAAGTATTGTTCCTATGTATCGAAAAGGAAAAATATCGATTATTTGTATCTATCTCTTGTATAAATATGCGATTTATTATCAATTGTCATTCAAATGATCAAAATGGATTTCGGAGAGCTCACTTTCAATAAGCGTTCTTAGAGAAAACATTTTTCATATATAAATTAATTGTAGATATAAGTTTGACCTGTTGTTGTAATCTAATGGTAGCCAAGAAAACGGAAAAATATGTAAGTCCGTTCAGCTACGAAGAACTTCCAAGTGGAGCAAGTTATTAAATGAATGAATAAATAAATTGCGTTGCGTTTTAAATTCTTTATCAACTCCTAATAAACTCGTTTATTAGAGTTTTATATTCCTTTATCATTGCAATTGTTTACTAAATAATTTTTTTTTTCAATTATGATGTTCTTATTCCACTTTCCTTTTATTAATAACGATAATTATTTGAAATAGTAGAACCTGATAAAATATCGATTTTTCCTATCTTAATTTTTAAATATCTTTCCTCCCCATCTAAAACGCTTCCCAAATGTATTCAAATTTTTTTTTTTTAAATTTTATTATAATTTAAGTTTTGATTATAAGTTTTGTGTTAAGCATACACATTAAATTTGTGTATATTTTACCAAACATTTCATAACCTTACTTATTTTTGATTTTTTCAAAAATTAATATATGGTATTTATATCAATTTCGTAGCCGAAATCATATTTTTCAAATGTGCGCTTTCAAAATAAAAAAAAAATTTAATTTTTTTATTTTCAAACTTTGTTAACGAACTTTTAAATTTAGATTATACAGGGTGTTTAGTAAACATACAGCAAAAATTCAAGATATTATTCCCTGGAGTTTTTTTAAGAATATTTTGTCCTTTGATGATTTTTGAAAACAAGCTTTGTTTCGGAGATAAAGGGGGAACAAAAGTTACGACAATAACAAACCTTTATTACCAAACATTACATATAAACTTTCTTAATCTACAAGAACTGTTGAAAATGACCACCTGCAGCTAGGATGCACGAATCCAATCTTCTCCTCATTGACTGCCGAACTCTTTCAACAACACCAAGGTCGTTTCGGATTTAGTTACACCCACCAATTATCTGATTTCGCAAGTCATTCTCAGTTTCCACTGGAATATTGTAAACCAATGACCTTAGATGGCCCCATAGGAAATAATCCAGGGGGATTAGGTCCGGGGATTGAGCAGGCCATGAGTCAGGTCCACCTCGACCAATCCAGCAATCTCCCCATGTTAGCGTTAGAAATCTACGAGCAAGCACACAAAAAGGTGCTGGTGGACCGTGCAGAAACCACATTGCATTTGTTGTTGCCAATGGTACATCCTCCAGAAACTGAGATAACGTGTTCCAGAAAGTTGCGATACATCTCCCTGGTAAGTCTTCCTGATAGAAAAATCGGTCCAATTAGCGAGTCACCCACAATTCCAGCCCAAACGTTCAACGAGAACTGATGTTGAAAGCAATATTCAAGTACCTCGTATGGATTTTCCTTAGCCCACACATGGTTATTGTGAAAATTCTTTATTTCATTAATTGAGAAGTTAGCTTCATCGGTAAAGAGAATCAGCGTCAGTAGTTGAGGGATTTGAACCAATGTGTGCAAAACCCATTGGCAGAATGCAATATGTGGAGGAAGATCAGCAGGAAGAAGTGCCTGAACGCACTGTATGTGGTACTAGGGACCGACCGGGGCCCCAGCCCCGGCCAACCCCGGCCATTTTTAGCGACCCCGGCCCCGGCCAAAAATCAGGAAAAACCGGGGTTTTCTACCGGGGTTAACTGTAAATTTACACTAAATAATAGAGGGTTAAATCAAGCAAAATAAAAAAATATATTTTAATTCCATTACTCCTTTGTTATAAATTGATGCAAAATATATAAACATACCTAAATATAATCAATTTTTTTTTGGTATTTACTATGATTTCAAATTAAAATTGAGGCCAAATTATAATCTTTCCGAGTTTTTAACATAACAATATTCGAATTTGTTGGGGATTCGGCGCATCTAAAAAGGAACAAACATACTTTAAATTATTAATGTGTTTATTATTTAAAGTAAGAAGATTCAAGAAAATCAAACATTTTCCGAAATCTCTTTCAAAATTAATTTAATATATATATATATATATATATATATATATATATATATATATATATATATATATATATATATATATATATATATATATATATATATATATAGGATAGTCACCCTAGGCACATAAAATAATACTTAAGAAACATCACAGATAAAATTATGAAATATAAACAAAACAAAGTAAAATAGCTTTCACCTAAGACAATCAAAGGCCTTTGTCCCATGGAATGACAAGAATATATGCTAAAAAATAAAAAAAGTTAAATGAAAATATTGCTTAATTTAGTTGTCGTCCCTCTTCTTCTACATCCTTAATTCACATCCTGAATTTAGAGTAAAGAATTTTTAGTAATGTCTAAGGCCTCACTTCGCCCGGTATTTTAATAAAATTATCAGTATTGTGTATATATGACGGAATAATTAATTTTTTTCCTTCATAACTGATTGATGTATTTCAATGGAGAACGGAATTTATAGCTGATTTTATGGTCGTACAGGTGCCCATGAATCGTTAAAGCTGAATTAGGTGGGTAGTCTTTGATAAGATCATGCACAGTGTTGTTTAACCTGTCTGGTAGGACTTCACTATTAGTCTCCGATGTAAACAACAGATGGACAGTCATAGCAGGGAATTTTATAAATGCATTGCGTTTGATAAGTATTAATTTTAGGGGTTTAAAAACTTTTTCAACTGAATTGTATTACTTTTTATAAAAGTTTGTAATATTTTTGGGAAGATGTTCTTTTAATTGATGATTTAAATTATGTTGAAATGAAAAGATATAAAGTGTGTGAGAATGTGGAAGTTACTATAGAATTTTTTTTCTTTTGGCTTTTGCGAAATGCTGAATATCTTAATATTATATAGGAGGCTTTAGTTGATGAAAGTAAGTGAAATGGAGTTTCTGTTTGAGAGATTAGGAGGAGAGCAAACTCTAAGTGCTCTAAGAGAGGGCAGTTATTGTAGCTAATTTTGTGTTATGTATATGAGTCGACAAAAACAAATGTATATATAAGAGGAGGAAGAAGTGGTCAGACAGAAAAGGATAGGAGGAAGCTCCATGAAATACTAAAGTATCAAGAAAGGTGGGAGGAAGAACTACAGTAGTTCCATAAGGAGATAGAGGGATGAATGTTATTGATATGTTGTAAAATGAAATAAGAGAATGATGTAGGTGCAAAATAAGACAACACGTCGTCCACAAAACGAAGCCATGTGGCATTAGAAAGAGAAGGGTGAGGATATAATGTAGTGGTGTTCAAAGAGTTCCATAAAAATTTGCTTTAAGTGGCAGATAAGGGAGAATCCACTGAGAGGCCATAAGTTTGTTTGTAAAGAATTGTTAAAAGTAAAGAAACTCTGTGAACAAGTGTGAGAGAAATAAGTTGCTTAAGAAGGCAGAAAGGATAATTTGTGATGTTATGTTCTTGAATATAGTTTTCTAGTGTTTTAGAGTAAATGGGACAGGTACTGAAGTGAAAAGGGAGGTGACGTTAAAGCTAAGAATGGTGTGCGAAGGATTATGTATGAACATGTATGAAATCTTCTGTATTGACGAGATGGGAAGGTGAAATTTGCCGATTAATGGTTTTAATTGAGAAGATAACCAGGAAGAAAGTTTGTTAAGTAGTGCAATTAGTATTGGAAAATGATAGCTATAAGATTAGGCTTATAAGGTAAACAATAGAAGTGGGCAAGATCAGTCATGTACGCTTTATTTTTATTATAAATGCTCGGTATATTACTACTTCATGCTCACAGTTTATATTATATTACATATATATATATATATATATATATATATATATGAAGCGGCGCATGAAAACGCGAAAGCGTTTCAATGATAAATGCGAAACGGTTAAACACCCAAATTGACTGAACGAAGTACTACCG